>ML776925.1:5740-44797 GCA_009831015.1 Picea engelmannii
GGAGAATCGGGGTTTTCAATAGTAAGAAACAATTGCGCCGTGGATTCACGATCCGCGAAATCCCGAAGTGACGTGGCAAGAGGGACCACGAGACATAGTGGAATCCACGTGGCGTTGGATCGGGATTCGGGGTTCGGCGATTTGGAGAGCAAGGGAAATGCGACAATACACTTGCCGATTTCCCGAGAGGGAAATTTCCGAAATCCGATAACATTGACCCGTTGACCATCGGGGATCGGGGTTTTGTTTTGCATGTGAATCGTGATCACGTGAACCGCGAATTCCCGAGTCGCGATATCCCGATTTCCGAAGGGGAGATCACCGAAGGAGTTACTGTGGGTGACTCGTGACTCCCGAGGGAAGTTGGAAGAGCTTAGACTCTTCGGACCCGGGGTTGAAGAAGATCCTGGTGGGAGCGGCTTGCTCGTCGAGAGGCAGGTTGCACTTCGCTAATGAAGGTATTTGGAGATGTTCCCTTTTAAGGGGGGGATTAACCCAAAATTTTTAAATTACGATAGTGGGTGTGTTACAATTTATGTACCAATGTCTTTATATATTCCCTCTCCATATTTTCCTCCTTCGCATTGAACCTCCATAGCTTCGATCCCTGCACATTCCCATCCATCCATAAACATAACCTTGCATTCTATCTCATCTTTCATATATAAATCATATTGTTTTTATCTAATAAAATTGCATAAATTTGGAGTGAAAAGAAAGCTTACAACGACACAATAGTGAAAAAAATTGACATTGTCCAAGTCCACATTCTGGGGATGTCGCCACATCATGGAATAACTAAATTGTACACCAATCGGATAGGATTATATATCTTCTCAAAAAACATGTTTAAAAATTCCTACAAAACATAAACCACAATTTAGTCATTACCAGATCCAGTAAACCAAACAAAAATCCAAATGATCTTGAAATTGTTAACAGAACTAGAATTGTTTTGCAAAGGGCATTGACATAGTGGCCATGAGATTTTCCAAAAGGTGGTCAAAGGTCAACTGATTGGGATCAAACATGAACATTCCAGCGTTGAAACCGTGTCCAGGCACTGTTGACAATATCCAATCTTGTACTGTGGAGTGTGACTCCATGTCTTCTCGCAGAAACAATCCATAACTGCATAGAAATATCTAGGTAAAAACCGAAACTAAATTTCCATAACACTATTAGTGTTTGTCTAGGTAAAAACATGTTAAAAGTATATAAATAGATTGTAAAAAGGGATGAAAATGTACAACATAACTTTTGTATTCAAATTGGAGATTCACAAAGCTAAGGGCATGTTGGTTATGGATGAAATGTTGAATCTTCCTCGTTCTCATCCCTTCCTTAGTCATGCTACAATTTCTAATCGAATGTTATGAAGAGATTGTGTGTAATGAAGAGTTCAATTATGTGTAATGAAGAGTTCATACTAAATAAGAAACAATACTCAACCGTCACTACCACTGTTTAATGTCCATCAAGCCATCTGAGTGACATTACGGTGCAAAATACTCTTAAAAACAAAATTTCCACTAACTGATTAATTCATTTATAGTTAGTTGATATTTGGTAGCTTACGGCTACGAATTAGAACAGATTTAGGTTTTGTCTAGAACCACAAAATAGAAGCATCTACAACATGGTAATAATCAACATGAAATGAAGCTAAATAATCATCACATCCGCATATAAATCACTTCCAAATACACGGAGTTCATGCAAAGCAATGAAATACATAATTTAACATAACAACAAGATAAGACACTTATCTTTTCACAACATTAGTGCAACCAACTGCTTGGGATGGACGTTCCACCCAACCATAAACTAACTGTTCCAAATCTCAACATCCAGTCACCCCTAAGCTGAGGCTAGCAATCCACAAAAGAGGGTGGTCTCTCACAGTCAATTCACAACTCATAAAACTCACAACCCAACTGATATTTTCCTACAATTGCCTCGATTTGTCCACTAGATCTCTTCCTCTTGACCTGTCCAACCCAAGGAATGCACCATTCTTTTATCAAGGTTAATACAAGGGGTGTACCTTCCATTTATCAAGTCTAACTCAAGGAATGAACCATTCATTTATCAAGGTCTCTTTGGCACATGCAACTAGGAATATCTTAGTTGGAAACTCAAGGGAAACTATTTCTAGGAAAAATATCAGCAAACCAACAACAACCACTTGTTGTTTTAGTGCAACTCACCCATGAGTTCACTCTTCAGGCTTGACAACATGGCTCTTCAGTTTTCTAGCTCCAATTTTCTCCAATTACGCTCCATCTTTCTTTAGAATTCAACCTCCATGGTTGCATCAACTTCATGCTTTGTTTCTTGCTCTCTTCTTTCTCTTATGCACAAAACTTGATTTACTCTCCCCCAACCCATACACATTTCCTCTCTTTGGCTTTCCTTTCTTAACTCACACTCTTCCCCAAGCTGATTGTACTCAACCCCCATGTGTCCAATAAATTTGGGATGTGACCACTCACACCCACCCTCTTACATGTATTCAATGATTGGACTTGGGAAAACTCAATCAGAAATGGGAAGGTTCATATACAAATAGCAGATTCAGGAAAATGGGTTATATTAATATACATGGGTATTTCCCCCTTGGACCCCTCTTGGCCATTATCCTAGACACTCCCCCCTCTTATGGATTAATTCATCCCCCATCTCTTGTCCAGGTCCCCTTAGTAGTTGGATTCACATTTTATTATTAAAACATTGAAATACAATTCACATATTACATCGCTTTGGCAGTAGCCAGACATTATGTCTACATAAGAATTAACTAAACTGAGAATTATAGTGGGGATGTTACGTGATGGTATCAGAGATTTTGGTTAAAACATTGGGCTTGTATGGGCCAAGATGGATACGAATTCGTGAAATTCATTGTGGCAGATTTTCTCTATGATCGATTTGGGGGGAAAATGAGATTTTAGAGATAAATTCCCAAATTTCCATGAGTGAAATATGCGTTTTGATGACTTTGAACAGTTTGAGAGGGTTAGTGGAGTAGAGAGGTGGAGTTGCAGATCAAAATTCAACCTGAAATGGTCAAACTTTAAGTTTTAATGGCTACTTGTAGAGTTACATACAATTTGGAGAATCGACAACTGAGATCATGTTTGATCTCATGATTGACGGTCGAGATTCATCATGATAAATTTAAAAATTCCTAAGGACTCAGCCATTTTAAAGGTTGATGGGATCGATGACCAGGATTAAATCGCTAGTTGTGAAAGGGAGCTAATCCTTCTAGGCTTCGAGACTTTAGAGGTCTGAGACTCCGAGATGTTATAACTTCACAATACTCTAATCCTGTCGAAGGCAACATGTGAACAGAGTTACCAGAGAGTTTGACCGAAAACTAGCATTTTCTTATCCACTATCATGGGATCTGCCTTATCATTAAACTCTGACCAATTTTTTAGTTGCGAAGTGACGTGGGCCATAGATATGAGGATCTTCAGAATCCTTCCTAACTGTTGGATATATGCTACGGTCAAATTCAACGTTGACTCACTCTGGGACTAAAAAGGAATTACACAGCCAAAACTCCTTGAATGTCGAAGTCCCAAAGTGATGTGGGCCATAGATTTAAGGATCCTTTAGGACCCTTCTCGACCATTAGATCGAGTATAGTGGAAGGATAGGGAAAGCAATGCATTTAACCGACAACAAGAAATCATCCGTACTTTATGAACTTTCTAGTAGGTAAACCTTTGGGACATAAATGGGTTAAGAACTTTAAGGGACATGAAGTCACGAAGTAACATGAGCCATAGATTTAAGGATCCTTCGAGACCCTTCCTGAACATAATATGCGAGTTACGGTCATTCAACGTTGACCCACTCCGAGAACGAAATATTTAGGAATGGCTGGAATCCCCGAACACCGAAATAGTGAACCGACACAAGCCATTGATCTGAAGATTCGTTGGGATCTTTTCTCAACTATTCGATCTACTAGTGGAAGGATAGTGTAAGCACTTCGACGAAGTATAATCTAGGAAATGTAAGGTACAAGGGGTAATAATATCTTGAAGGTCAAAGGTCGATGTACATGGTGAGGAACTTCAGAACTCTGGGACTCCGGGATATTCAAGGGTATAAGAGGATGTATTAAATGTCGAAGCGTCGAGAACCAAAGCACTATATTGTCACTCAAATGGGACGGGGAACGTTACACACTTCCTGTTATATGACACCAAGTAATAAAAACAAAACTGCATTGATAATAAATGGTTAGATTATTGTGATTATTGAAAGTAGGAGGTAAGGGTAAATCAAGTATAGAATGTTCTAGATCAAATGTGGAGAGGTGGGCAATAAAGAAATAGGGATTTGCAAGAATGAGAATATGACGTGGCAGGTCGTATTGATGTTAGGGGGTATTGGTTGACAAGTTTTAGGAAAAATCTCTTCCTAAATACACGCTTTCAACATAATTATTAATATGATTGCCTCATGGTTCAAAGATATGATTGATATCATGCTCTGGGTGGTAGCTAGAGGTGGTCAAGAACAACTTTGCTTGATAATTAATATTTTTCACAAGCATCACATATACTAATAATGGAAATGGTAAATGGACTAACTTTTTAGCATATGAGTAGAAGTGATGCATTGTGGTGGTAGCTTCATATTTCATGCAATTGATACTTTTTTCTACAAAAGGGGAATTTTTGTGGCATAAAAAAATTATTCGGTTATGAAAACACATAGTTCCAAGTATAGTGGATGCAAAGAAAATGATTTTTCATGTATGTCATAATTCAAAATATAATTTTGGTATTGATTGTATTATTTCCACCTATCATGTTGATAGAGTGGCCAATAAATGTTGGAGCATTGTGATGAGGGAATAGTGGATTCACTAAGGGTTAGAGGTTTTACTTAAAAATTTGTTCCACATAATATTTAGTTCCAACGATAAAAAAATTCAGAGTTTCATTTATGAGATGAAATTTCAAGAGACTAAAGATGTTAACTAATCCAAATCACATTTATTCATACCAATGAGCAATATTCCCAAGACTTTGTATGTGAACAAATAAACTAAATCCATATGTAACATACAAACAAAATTTCAAGACTTTGTGATATCAAAGGGGAGCCACTGGAAGCATGAGTAAAACCATATGATGAAATATTGAGGGCATGGCTCACTAATGTGATTGTTGGCTGTATTTTCTTGATCTATATTGTTTCCATTGATGCAATTGTTGGTTGTACCATTTCCACATAGCTTTGATGTTTGATCCCATGTTGGTGAAGGTAACTTTCAAATTCATTAGATGTATATTCTCTTCCATTAAAAGTGTAAAGAGAGACAATATGAGATTGGGCTTCATTTTGAATCCATACATGAAAATTTTTAAATGTTTCAAAATATTGTGTTTTGTCTTTCATCAAATATACCCAACACATTCTGGTGTAATCATCAATAAAATTCATGATATATTTTTTTTGATTTGTGGAAGGAACATGCAAAGGGACACACAAATCATAATGAATCAATTCCTTTTTTCTACATGCTCTAGAAGTGGAATCATGGAAAGGTTGTTTGTTATTCTTTCCAAGAATACAAGTATCACATTTTTTCAATTTTCTAGGAATGGCAGGAAGACAAATTTCAAATAAAACACTCCTCTTTCTCTTGAATTTTCTACTTCTAATTGTGAGTTCATCCATATTGAAAAAATAAGTTGGCCAACATGAAGTTCATACAGATCAATAATTTCTATTTCTAATTGTGAGTTCATACAAATTGCAAAAATTAGTTGGTTAATTGTAAGTTCGTACAACTTGCAAAAATCAATTGGTTAATTTAAAGTTCATACAGAGAAAAAAAACTGATTTTCCATCATTCAAAGAAAGGATACAAATTTTGATTTATGCACAAAGAGAAACATAATTTATAAGTCATTTATACAAAATGTGGAATTCCAAATGCGAGAATTCTTATCATAACTACTAGTATGGCTAGGGTAAATAGATCATCCATGTATATTGGTAGTCGTCCCCTTTCTCCAAAGGGACACAACTGGAATTTACTTGAAAAATACTTTCTTTCACTGAAATGTGAATGCATCTACTTCCTTGAAAACAATATATAGTGAGAAAACTCTATTAAAAAAATTGCAAATTGAGAATTAAATAATTGTTTCCAGGTAGTGGCCAAGTGGTAAAGACAAGTGTTAAATAAAATTTGTCATCTTTGAGTCTTAAGATGTGTAATTTACATAGGTCACACATAGACTTTTCATTATGTAATTCTAAGTGCCTCAACCAAGAAACAAGAAAAACATCGATCATACACAGATAATAGGGCTCTGGGAAAATAGCAAATAAGAAAGATTACATGATTTATTCGTCAACTGCAAAGCAAGTGAGAGTATAAAGTTTGACAATATTGATATCCTCAAGACCAAAATATGATGATGTCCCTTTACGTTGTCAACTTTAAATTTCCATAGCAATGGTAATATTTTCCATAACCAAATGAAACACATAAAAAACATTAATATCCCGAAATGAAATACATGGGATTGGGCAGCTTGAAATTCATGTATCCACAAGAATATCCATACAAATCGCTCCATTGATCGCCCAAGTTCACTCAGATTCTAAACCCATCTTTCTCAATCTTCAATATTCTCTCATATTTATAAATAACAGTGGATGTCTCATATTCATCAAGCCCCTGCAACACAAATTCCCCATAAATTCACCTAGAAAAACATCAAACCAATCACACAGGTGATATCATAATATTTTCCCATACAATACCCTTAATAATACCCCACAAAACCATCAAACAAAATGATGGATACTTCGATTACCTCAACCCTAGTCAGTGAAGTAAGGCCCTATTCGATTGAAAAGTTTGTCCTAACTAGAATTTCTTAAGTTTTTTCCTTTGTGTTACTGGGCATTATTCATCAAAATGCACCTGCCAATGTATCACACAAAACAAATGGGTGACCTGATTGGTATTTATTTCCTGTCAAAAAATAAAAGATAAAGGGGCTCAAATGACCTTAATGTGAGTTATTATCATCAAAATTATTTCATAGAAATATAAACAAATCACACAGTGATCACCTCAATAAAAGTGCCTCCCATGATTGATAACCAACTCAGACCACATTCTTTTCTATGGAATTCCTCTTGTAGTCATACCTTCCCGTCAAAAGGAATATATGAAAGCCTGGATGAAGTAGATGGGTGTACAATCTATGACGGGTAGGCAATGTCGAGGCCTTTTCCACATCCTCCCACTTTATAAAATCATCATCATCATCCATCTCCACTCCTTTGTAAACCAAAGGCCAAAGAAGAATTACGAGAAAAACAATCAGGAAAGTTTTTTTTTTGTTAGTTAAGTTAATCTTATTCATAATTATAAGATGTGCTAAGGGGAAAATTTGAGAGGAGGGTTTAATCCACCTTGAAAACCCACACATCCTTCCCATCACCTGAGAGGTCGAGAGAGATAGCGTAGGCTATGGGTATCTTGGCTACTACATTTGAATCCAACAAATATTGGCTTCCAATGATGTAGTCTTTCACATATTCCATTTATTTCGTAGGTACAATGCTCCTAAAGCGTAGTGTTTTTTTTTCTATGCCAAACCTTTAGGCTTCAAAACTAAGTGGGGGATCTTGCAGGGGCTATTTGAGCTCCCAATTGTCCAATGTTGTGGAGTCCTTCAAAATCTAGTCAAAGTGATCTATACTTGCGGTTTGTTGGATGTTTTGGAGTGGAGATTGAAAGAGAAGAGGAGGAACAAAAGAAGGAGGAGGTTGTGACGATTGAGATAAAGTGAAGCCATGAGAGAGAATGAGAAAGTGGTATGGAAAGAGCGAGGAGATGTTGGGGAAAATGGCATAATAATGGTAACAATAAGTGCTTTTGAAAGTTTTATATAATATAAAAAAATGGAAAACACAATCATATGGTTACACTTAAGCAACACCTGCACCTTTTCTCCATCAACAAAATCTCCTAGGAAATCAAGGAATCTATTATAGTCTTATCAAGAAGCTTGGATCTAAATGAATTTCCCTAAGAGCCTCTCTTCAATCCAAGAATTACTAGATCTCCTTTGATGAATCGTACATGATCTCGGTTGCATTTCTATGTGCTCTCTACTTTTCTTTGTGCTTGGATAGACCAATACTAGACATCAAAATGGGCAGGAGTGGAGATTTTGATAAAAATTGAAACGAATGATTGAGGGCATGCATAAAAAATTCAAATCGTGCATCTCCCCTATGTCAATTGGCTCAAAAGTTGAGAGTGTATATTTTAACCTTGTACAATATTTACTGCAAATAGATTTTCAATAGAAGAACATTAAAGATACAATGGAAAATACAAACATTACAAGGATATTTTTCCCTTGGAAATGCATATCAAGAAAACCAACATATTATGGATTCATTCATTGTGTTACATTGTTTACAATACAATATACATATAGGAGCCAACGAAAACCAAAACCCTAACCCAATCACTTGGATTAGTCAACAACCCTAATTCCTTAACCGGAAATAGAAAACCATCAGCAAAAAACCATGCATTGAAAAACCGCCCAACAATGAACACAAAAATCGAGGCAAAAATGTGACACATTTCTCGAGGAAAAAAATTATCGAGGGCATTGCCCCCGAACCTCCCTGTGCGCCCGGTGCAACACAGACATTGCTACTCGTGCAAAAAGTATAACATATACCCAACATTCTCCCACTTGTTTTTTTCTTTGCATATAGGGGGTTACAAGGTTACATAGTCAACAATCCAAGGCAACAATGCCCATGGATTCTCTACACCAAGAGAACTTCTCAGTGCTCACATATTTTTTTAATGAATATGAAACATTCTTCAAAGTGTCCACCTTCATCAAAAACACTTTCTTTTCTTCAACCATGTCTCTCACAAAGTGATATTGAATATCAATATGATTTGTCTTTGAATGATAAACCGGGTTCTTTGCCAGAAAAATTGCACTTTGACTGTCACAATCTATCCTTACAACTTGTTGTACCAACCCAATACCTGAACACAATATTTGTAACCATATTTCTTCCTTACTTGCATGAGTGGATGTCATGTAGTCAATTTCTGTAGTTGAAAGTGCCACTACAACTTGTAATTTTCTCATCCAATGGATTGCTCCTCCAAACAGGTTAAACACATACCCTCTTGTAGATATCCTACGATCGAGATCTCTAGCCCAGTCTGCATCCACAAAGCCATGTATATCCAACACTCTGTCCAATATTGGTCTTCCTTGGTATCACAATCCATAGCTAACAGTTCCATGCAAATACCTGGAAACACTTTTTATTGTTGTCCAATGCTCCTTCCCTGGTTTCGACATATACTTGCTCAAAACTCCCACTAGATGTCCAATGTCCAGTCTAGTACAGACCATTGCATACATCAAACTGCTAACTACACTCACATATGGAACAAAATACATGTTCTTGTCCTCTTCATGTGTCTTGGGACACTAATCCTGTAATGTCCCATTTTTGGTGAACTTAGAGAAATTAAATATTAAATTAATTATTTGGTTGTGTTGTCTAAATTTAATTTGACAACTAATCTTTAATTAATTATTGTTTAATTTTAAGTGGCTTAAATAAAAGATAAACATTATAAAGTCACTTTATTAAAAAGTGTTCTTCGAGAAGCTTTGAGGAGATCAAGTTAGATCTTTCTAGAAAGATCCAATGAGCCTTTAAAAGGAGAGAAGCGAGTCATTTGAGTATGTCAGATTGGATTTGGATCATTTTCTTGTGGAGTGCTCGGTGAGCCAGGGTTTTTGTTAGGGTTTTGGAAAAACCCTCTCATTGGTTTGGCTTCGGTGGTGAAACCATCCACCCTAGTTAAACAAGGAGGAGGATCCATCCAGGATCTTCAAATGTGCTTCATCTATGGTTTGATATGAGTCTGGAGATGAATATTCCTAAGGTTTTCATATGGTGACCATGACATCCTCCAGGTTTTGGCCTATCTTTGTGTGTTTTTCTATTGATGTATTGTAGCTTTGATAACAACCATTGGATTATTGTATTCAAATATTCATTCATAATAAAATACCCATGATTCTCTTTTGTTCCATATGTATCTATTTTTGATAATAATGTGTTTGATGAAACTTCTCTAGTGAAATGAATGCTAAGTGTTTGTGAAAAAAAATTAATTGAATGGCATAGAAATCCATGGTATCCCTGTCTAGCAATATTGGGGATATTACAAATCCACATAAAACTTTACACCAACATGAATAGGAACCTTTACCGATTTACATTCCTACATATTAAACCTCTGCAATATTGTCTCAACATATTTTCTTTGATTTAACCAGAGTTTCCTCTTTTTCCGATTCTCTTTTAATTTCCATGCCCAAAATGAAATTTGAAGCACTGAGATCCTTCATGTCAAATTTACAGGACAACTGAGTTTTCACATCCTGGATAATCTCCTTGTTGTTTCCTATCAACAACATATCATCCACATACAAGACCAAATAAATCAAATGATCACCAATTAATTTAAAATAAACACAACGATCCTATTTGCTTCTTGTGAAGCCAAGTCCCAACGTATAAGTATCAAATTTTTGATACCACATCATTGGTGATTGTTTTAAACCATACAGAGACTTTTTCATCTTGCATACCAGCTCCTTCTTTCCCTTCATATCAAATCCTTCTAGCTACTTCATATAGATTTCTTCTTTCATATCCCCATGTAGGAATGTTGTATTCACATCCATATTTTCTACTTCAAAATGAAATGCAACAACAACAGATAACAAAAATATTATAGAGGTTAACTTGGCAACCGGAGAAAAAATATCACCAAAATAAATTCCCTCAACCCGGGAATAACCCTTTGCTACTAACCGATCTTTTTATTTCTCCACTTTTCCTTGTTCATTTAGCTTCCTTTTAAATACCCATTTGTTTCCAATGGGATTTCTTCCATTCGACAACTCCACTAGATCCCAAGACTCATTCTTATCCAAGGCTGCCATTTCTTTGTCCATGACCTTTTTTCAGAGATTTCCATCCTTTGAATCCACTGCCTCCCTGACAGTTCTAGGATCATCATCAGTAATAGACAAAGAAAAATTTGAACGGAAATCAGATGGAGTATACCTTTCTGATAGCTTTCTTTCTCGAACTGTTCTCCTCAATAAAGGAGTATGATGATCTTCTTCTTCTAATTCACGTTCTTCTGTAGAGTTTGATTCATCATCCTTTAAATCAAACTCTATTTTCTCTGGTTCTTCCTTACTTGGTAGGACTTCCTGTTTAACAACATCCTTCATTTCTCTAAATACCAGATCTCAGCTATACACTACCTTCTTATTTTCTGGGTTCCAAATCTTATAACCTTTGAGACCATTTTGTAACCAATAAAGATACACTTTTCAACCTTCTTATCTAGATTACTCATGTTTTCCTTTGGAACATGAACATATGCATCACAACCAAATACCTTGAGATGTGTGAGAGAAAGTTTCTTACCAGTCCATACCTCTTGTGGAGTCTTGTCATCCAACACTGATGAGGGTGATCTGTTGATAAACTAAAATGCAATACCCATTGCCTCTGCCCAAAATTCTTTCCCTAAACCGACACCACTGAGCATGCACCTTGCTTTTTCCATCAACGCCCTATTCATCCTTTCTGCAACTTTATTCTATTGAGGTGTATATGGAGTAGTATTCTGCCTTGTTATACCACACTTCTTATAGAATTATTAAAATTCATTCCCGCAGAACTCTCTTCCATTATCTGTCCTCAACACCTCAATTCTTTTCTCTGTTTGATTCTCAACAAGAGCCTTAAACTCCTTAAACATGTCAAAGACTTCAGATTTATTCCTAAGGAAATATATCCAAGTATTCCTCAAGAAGTCATCTATAAATGAGACATAGTACATAGAGTTTCCCAATGATGGGACCGACACAAGTCCAAAAACATCATTACAAACTAGTTGTAAAATTCCTTCTGCCCTCGTTGCACCAGAGGGGAATCTTACTCGATTCTACTTCCCATATACACAATATTCATAGAAACCAAAATCCAGAGAGCAGTTATACATACCTTCAACCATACCTTTACCGTGTAGTAGTAGAAGACCCTTCTCTCCTATATGCCCCAGTCTTTGATGCCACAACATAACCTTTTCTCCATATACTGTAGGAGTTGTTTCTTATTCAATTCCAATAACGTGAAAAATGGAACTATTACACCCATCACTAATAGTTCTTCATTACATCTTATACAGAGTTCCAAACCGAACTCCCTTCAACAACACCATTTCTCCTCGAACCATCCTGCAGGTTTCCTTTTCAAATATAGTTTTTACCCAATTTCTGGCCAATCCTGGGATGTGCAGAACACCAAGTAGTGTTCTAATCCTTCCATATATGAACCTCATATTGACTTTTCCTCAACCTATGATTTTGGTTGTCGATTCGTCACCTAGGAAAATATCACCTCCATCATACCTTTCATATTCACATAACCACTCCCTGTGAGGAGTCATATGAAAGGATGCACCTGATTCAACCAACCATGCCTCATGATATACATGTGTGCTTGAAGAATCCAAGTACACATCCCCTCCTTCTTCCTTGGAGGTATTTTCTTATGTAGAAGGAGATTCTTCAGATCCCTTCTTTTTCTTAATTTTGGATTTACACTACTTCTTGTAGTGCCCTTCTTTTACACATCTTCAACATACCTTTACAAAATTTCCAGGATATTAATATCTACCCTTAGACTTAGATCTCCTACTTGAGAACTTAGATACATTTCTTTCTTGGTAGCGTCCTCTTGCAAATAATGAGTCTGTGCTCTGTCCTTCCATATTCTTCCATCTCATCTCCCTCGACAACAAGGATGAAACCACTTCATCAAACTTCAAGGAAGTTGTATTACCACCTATGGCCACAACCAAAGTATCCCACAAATATGGTAAAGAACACAGTAAACTAATACACTTATCTTCATGTAAAATTTTAATCTCAACAGATACTAATTGACTTACCATAGTATTGAAGGCGTTCAAATGTTCTACCACTGAGTCTCTGTCTATCATCCTCAAGCTATAAAACTTATTTCTTAGGAATAGTTTATTTACTAGGGACTTAGATTGATACAACTTCCCCAACTTATCCCATAAATCCTTGGTTGTACCTTCCTCTGACACATTCAATAATACTGAATCTGAAAGACACAGTCGTATTTTTCTCTTCGTCTTCCGATCCAGCATTTTCTAGTCATCTGTTGAAGTTTTTGTAGGTGCAGTACCTAGATCAACTATGATCCACTAATCTCTTTCCACCTACAAATATTCCATATTGAGCTTCCACAACTCAAAAAATTTCCCATTAAACTTCTTGATCTCCATTTTTGAATTGCTCTCCATTTCTTTTCACCTAAAAAATCAATACCGCAGATCTCCCACTATAACAAGGCTTATCAAAGTCCTGAGCCAAACCCTTGACCACAAAGGCGTCCCCTTGAATCCAATAAAGATCTGATACCAAATGTATATTTTAACCTAGTACAATATTTACTGCAAACAGATTTTCAGTAGAAGAACAGAAAATATACAATGGTAAATACAAACATTACAGAGAGATTTTTCCCTTGGAAACCCAAACCGGGAAAACCAACATATTCTATATTCATCCATTGTGTTACATTTTTTACAATAAAAAATACATAAAGGAACCAACGACATCCAAAAACCTAACCCAATGACTTGGATTAGTAAAAAAGCCTAATTCCTTAACCGAAAATAGAAAACCATGTGCCAAAAAATCGCCCAACAATGGACATGAAAAATTGAGGCAACACAAAAATTGAGGAAAATGAAACATGCTTCCCGAGGAAAAATAAATTCTTGGGGGCATTGCCCTTGAACCCCTGAACGGGGGGATTCCCCCCCCCCTCAAACCCCCCTACGTGCCAAGAGCAACGCAGACACTACGACTCGTGCAAATAATATAAAACATACCCAACAGAGAAGCCACACAAATCAATTCACGGATATGGATTGCACAAACTAACGATAACATTGCTTGGGGGAGTAGAGACTCTACTAGTCTAAGTATGTAGTGGCCATGATAAGGGATCAACTATTGTTGGATTAAGTGATCGAAGGTGGTCTCCAAAGGTTCAAATCATTTTCCCTTTAGCCTATGCCCTCTAGTCACCACCTACATCAAGAATTCAAATGCCCTGTCACAATGATGAATTCACATGGTCACTCCCTTGAACAAGGATGGTATGGTTTTGTGTGGTTAATTTCTCTTGTCCAGAGCTTTGGTAACCACCTACATAAATAATTTAAATACCCTATCACAATGATGAATTCACATTGTCACTCCCTTGAAAGGGGGACAGGTCAAAGACTAACTACAAAGGGAAATTGTAGCAAGGCTCTGCATTTGCAGGAAAGGTTAATAGTGTTGAAACTATGTCTCTATTTCTTATGTATTTATGATGCTATTGGATTTCATCCTGTAAATAAATCCATTCCACTAAGGGGGAGTGATCTCCTCGTGAATTATATGGCCATGAATGTGTGTCCTCTTTGGCATATTAGAGTAGCAGGGTTTGTTTCCCCTTGAGTAGAAAATTTCAGTCGAATACTTGTTAGGAGTCAAGGTTATGTAGTGGGTCATCAATGAGGACCTTTAGTGTGCCATTGTGTCTATTTGGAAGCCCATCACAGTCATAAACCATTTTTATCACGTAGTTTGTAGTCTCAGTGAAGATGGGAACTTTTTTAAGGAATGGTTGTCTACCAATTTGAGATGGAACTGATTGCAGAAGGTAGTAGGACCTCTAGGAGAGAATGAAACAATTTTTTGGTAATCTTCCCAACTAGATAGAGCATCAAATAATAACCCAAGTAAAAAAATAAGCCACCGAAGCAGTTGATCACTACCACAATAGGTTCTCTACAAACATTAAGGCCGAGGTTGCATAAATTGAAGATAAATTCATGGAGGAAGATGATGGAGAGATTCTTCATTGGATTCTTAACACAAGATTCTCCAAAATCCAAGACACAAAATTCTTCAAAATAGTTGAGCTATACCGACATACTAAAATCTTCATTTCTTAGGTAATAGAGGAGAAAAGGTTGCAGAAGGTGATCATGGACAAGATGAATCTCATGGAAAACAAATATGATGCCCTGATAAAATTTGTTTAGGGGATAGAAGCAATGGTTGTTGAGGAGGAACCAAAGGACCAACACTAGCCAAGACTAACAACCATCCAATCTACATCCTGGTAGACTCTGATATTGAATAAGAGAATTATCTTGTCATATGTCAGGATTTTCCATTTTGGTGTCTAGTTTTGAGGTCTAGTTCTTCAAACTTGCCTTATAGCATAGTTATGTTTGATATTAATATGGTCATAGTTTTTAAGTTTTGCCTTTGCATATTGTATAAAGTTATTTTCAAGATGCTAAGTATTAATGGTAGCTTTATGTGTTACTGTTTAGCTAAATTAGGACAGGATAACATGCTCTTTATTATGCAACTTCTGCTAATCTTAGACAAACCTATAGGAAGTAGCATCTATGAGATGACAATGGTGTATTTTTTTTGTATATTAATAGTCAATAAGTAGCTAATCTCCCCCGAAAAGAAGAAGAAGAAGAAATCAACCTTAATATGTCTGATGCTCATTTTCTCCTCTTAAAGGTTAACAACATGCAATTGTAGTAAATTGTCGTTTCTAGATAGTAGTGTGGTCATGGAGAAATCTCAATGAATGTCAAAAGAAAAGAAACAAATATGCATATGACGTTATAACTTAAATAATGTAGTTTGGAAAAAATGGTGATATAAATGATTATTATCAACACAATATTTAAAAGTTTGTTGCTAGGTGAAGCCCACAAATTAGCACAATTTCTTTCAACTCAAATGTTTCAAACTTATACAAAACAAGTTGTGGAACAAAATTTGGGAAAGATATGGATCTCCCAAAGAAGAGAAAATCACAACATAAACCATATGACATAATAACTACCAATTTTGATTACTTGCATAATAATATTTTGGCAAGTGAAATCCTACAAACAATGTCTTCTTGTCCTCTTCTATCATAGTTATTTCAATTTAAAATAAATCAACAAGTATCACTTATCTCCTTCTTTTGGATTTTCTTCCCCCTTCTCCCAGTGTGTATAAATTCAAATAAAAAGGAAATTAGTTAAAGAAACCTCGTGAATCATATTTATGACTAAAATAATGTCAAAATATGTAAAATGTATCTTCCAAATTCCTCCATTGGTTCAACATAACCAAATAAGAATATATGAATTCTACAGTTTGGTAGAGAAGACAAAAAAAATCCATTACACCCTCAATGATCTTTTTGTTTTCTCACAAATTAATTTATGGAAAGATTATTGTTCTTGGATATTCGTGCAAGAATAATTTATGGAAAGAAGACCAGTCTTGGCTATCTGTGCAAGAATAGAAGAGTTGAATCATTTTATCTCTTATGCAAAGTCTACATCTTTCTATATATAACATTCAATTTAAGGGAAAACCCAATAAGTTTCTATTTTAAATGTTAAGTTTAAGAATATACCCTTTCATAGCCATTAATTGGGATTAATAACATGCCAAGACTGTTCTCAAGTCTTTTGAATTTGAATTCATTGCTTCCCTACCCAACATTCAATTGTCCATTAATGTAAGTTTAAGCAGATACCCTTTCATAGCCATTAATTGGGATTAATAGCATGTTGATACTGTTCTCAAGTCTTTTGAGTTTGAATTCATTGTCGCCCTACCCAACATTTAATTAGCCATTAATGTTAAGTTTAAGAATATACCCTTTCACACTCATTAATGGAGATTAATAGCATGTTGAGGCTATTGTCAAGTCATTTGAATTTGAATTCATTTCCACCCTACCCAACATTAAATTAGAAATTGTCTCCAAACTATACAATCGGCCTTGGCCTTGAGCAAGTGTCAAAGAGGAGTTATTAACTGATTTTATTACTTGGGATATATATATATATATATTGAAGTGGGCAGAAGCAAAGGAAAAACACAGAAAATAACAAGAAGACATATTTTTATTGCTCTCGATGATCAACATGATTACATCTTCCTCGTATTTATAGAGGCCTTGGAAGGCTCTCGAGAATCCAGAGAGTTCTCGAAGCGAGAATGTCTAGAAGCGTCGGTGACTATGTTGGTGGAGGAAGAGTCTGGAAGATGGTGGAGGTTTCCGGTGGTAGGTAGAGTAGAAATTAATTCTTCCAACACCCCCCCCTAATTTCTACTACTAATTTCATCAATATTTACAATGCCCAATATGTCTGAAAGTTTCTCCTTTGATCTGCAATGTTGTGGGATGAGTTCTCCATTGTTGACAAGTTCTCGAATGAAGTGATATCTAGTGTCAATATGCTTCGTCCTCTTGTGAAAAACATGATTATTTGATAGCACAATGGTGTACTTGTTGTCACAATATATTGTAGTAGGATCCTCTTGATTATGCATTAGATCCTTCAATATTCTTCACATCCAAACTGCTTGACATGTTGTTGATGTACCTGCTACATGCTTTGCTTTTATTGATGAGATTGTCACTATTGGTTTCTTTTTTGATGTCCATGACACAACTCATGTTCCAAGATGAAATACATATCCAAATGTTCTCTTTCTGTCATCAATACTCCCTGCAAAATCATTATTTATGTATCCAACCAACTACAAATTATTTGAAGTAGAATATCATTTACCATGATTCATAGGTCCTGCAATGTATCTTAATAACCTTTTTCCTTCTTGCCAATGTGAATTCTTTGGTGTGTGCATGAATCTAGAAATCAAACTGACTTCATACATTATATCTGGCCTAGCCACTGTGATATACATCAAACTTCCAACCAATTTTCTGAATATGGTTGAATCAATATCCATCTCATTTTGTTCTCTACTTAGTTTTCTACCAATTGCCACAGGTGTAGAAACTGGACTGCAATTTATCATTCTAAACCTTTTTAAAACATCTTTTGCATATTTACTTTGGAAAATTAAAATGCCCTTATCATTTTGTGTGACTTCAATGCCAATAAAATATTTCATTAACCCCAAGTCTATCATCTCAAATTCCTTCTTCATTGCTGATTCAAACATATCAATAGAGAGATTTCCTGTATAGATCAAATCATCAACATATAGGAAAAAAATCAATATCTGACCTTGTTCATTGACTTTGGTGTATAATGTTGGCTCACTAGTGCTTCTTATGAATTCATTTTTTATCATGTATGAATCTATCATGCTATACCAAGCTCTTGGTTCTTGCTTCAATCCATTAAATGCCTTCTTCAACCTATAAACCTTGTCTTCTTGTCCTTTTACTTCATATCCTGGTGGTTGCTGCACATAGACTTCTTGTTCTACATATCCATTCAAGAAGGCCGATTTGACATCCATTTGATAAAATTTCCAATTGTGTTGAGTTGCAATAGCTAGGACCATCCTAATTGTGTCAAGTCTTGCTACAGGTGAAAATTTTTCATTGTAATCAACTCCATACTCTTGTGCAAATCCTTTAGCTACTAATCTTGCCTTATATTTTTCAACTTCTCCATTTGCCTTATATTTAGTTTTATAAATCCATTTCACACCTATGCATTCTTTCTCCTTATGTAAATCAACTAGATCCCATATATCATTTTTTTCGATAGATTCCATGTCATCATTCATTGCATTAATCCAATGTTCTTCCTTAATTGCATCTTAGGATCTTGAGTAAATAGATCAAAATTAGATTGCAAATCTATCCTATCTCCTTGATCATATATTTCTTGCAAGCTTCTAGTATTTTTGCCTCTTAATCTTGGTCTTAATGATTCAAGTGTAGGATTTGAGTCATAACTTACTTTTGGACTTGATGTTTCTCCTTTCTCATCTTTCCTTTATGAGTTTTCTTCTAGTAGAATTCTTGATGGTATTCCTCCTTGCTCATTTGATTGTTCTCCTTGACCTTTTTCTCTGTGTTCTTCATATAGTATTGTTGTACCTGTAATTGTCTTGTCTATATTTCCATCCCATGATTCTTCCTCTTTGAATACAACACCTCTACTTACAATGAATTTCTTGGTTATATGATTAAACAACTTATATTCCTTAGATTGTTCAGCATAACCAATGAAAATGAATTTTTCACTTTTATCATCCAATTTACTCCTTGTTTGTTTAGGCACATGGGCATATGCAATGCAACCAAATAATTTAAAATGAGAAACACTACGATGCTTACCACTCCATTCTTGTTGAGGAATCATGTCCTTCACAATATTTGTTGGACTCTTGTTCAATATATAAACTGCACATGCTACTACTTCATCCCAATATTCATTAGATATATTCTTTCCTTTCAACATGCTTCTTTCCATCTCCATTATTGTATGATTCTTCCGTTCTGCAACACCATTCTGTTGAGGTGTATAGCTTGTAGTGAACTGCTTCTTTATTCCATGATACTTGCAATAATCCAAAAGCTCATTTGACTTGTATTCTCCTCCTCTATTTGATCTCAATATCTTAATGGATAGACCACTCTGTTTCTCAACCAATGCCTTGAATTCCTTAAACTTGTCAAATGGTTCAGATTTGTGTTTGAGGAAATAAACCCATGTTTTTCAATTATAATCATCAATGAATGTTAGAAAATGTATTCTCCCCCCTAATGATGGTGTTTGCATTGGAACACATAAAGCTGTGTATGCACAATTTCTAAAGGTGCCCAAGCTCTATATGACATTTCTTTTGGAAAGATTTTCCTATGTTGCTTTCCCAAAATACAACTTTCACATGAACTTATTGGTTCTTGAATAGGTGGTAAACATCTTACCATTTCATTTCTTTGCAACAAACACAATCCTTTAAAGTTTAGATGGCCATACCTCAAGTTCCATATCCATGCTTGATCTTGACTTGATGCCTTGAAACTTGTTCCAATCTTCTCCATCATTTCACTTTTCATGTGAAGTGGGAACATTCTATTTCTTATCATTTTAATCTTTGCAATCACCATTTTACTAGGAGGAATATCAAGTATAGTGCATACATTATTCTCAAAATAAACTCTATAACCATTTTGAGTAATTTGTCCCACACTTATGAGATTATGCTTCAACCCAGGTACAAAATAAACATCAAGAATAATTTTATTTCCAGTCTTTGTTATTATGTTAATTGCACCTTTTCGCATGACTTCTAGAATGTTATCATTACCCAATTTAATTTTTTCTTTAACTACTGTATCCAAATCCTCAAACAACCCTTTATTTCCAGTCATATGGTTACTACAACCACTATCAAGAAACCAAAAGTTACTTTCATTTTCTTGAGCTACATCACATGTAATAAACAATGCTTGAGAATTACTCTCAGAGAAATTTGCATTCTGTGTTCTCATATCTTCTTGTTTCTTTTGGAATGCATTTGCAAAGTAACCATACTTCTTGCAGTAATAACATTGAATCTTTGATTTTTCATACCTTTTTTATGCCTGATTGTTATTGCTTTCCCTTGAGCTAAAATTTTGATTTCTCCTTCCTCCTGGGTTTTGATTCTTTCTTTCTTCTCTTTGAAAATTATTTCTTCCTCTTCCTTTTCCTCTGCCTCTTCCAAATGTTATTTGTGTTTTGAATGCATTCTCCAATGAGGTATTTTCATTCCTGTTCAACCTGTATTCATAATTTTTCAAGGAGCCAACCAACTCATCCATAGAATATGTAGTCAAATCTTTAGATTCTTCAATTACCACAACAATTGCATCAAATTTTCTAGGAAAACTTCTTAAAAAAATTTCTACAACCTTCTGATCTGCTATCTCATCACCATTTTGTCTTATTTGATTAACCAAATCTGTAACACGATATGTAAACAGATCTATTGAATCAAAATATTTCATTTGCAAGTTTTCAAATTCTCTTCTAAGTGCTTGAAGTTTGGCAATTTTTACCTTACTAGTGCCTTTATGTTGTCTCTAGAATGCCCCATGTTTTCTTGGATGTAGTGGCTGGTTTAATCCTTCCAACAATTGAATCGTCCAATGCTTTTCCAATTATCTGCAAAGCCCTTTTATTCTTTTGCCTATTTTCATGAAGCTTTTTCTTTTCATCAACACTCAAAATAGACTCATCTTGTGGTTTAGTATAACCATTCATTACTATATCTGATAGCTCATATGAATCAAATGCTAATTTCATTCTAAATGCCCAATTATCATAATTCTTCCCAGAAAATGTTGGAATCGTAAGTTGTTGATATATGCCTGATGTCATTTTAAAAAAAAAACAAGCCAAATGTTTTCAACAAAATAGGAAAGATACTATAGAATGTGAGTGCTCTTCGTACTCTTCTTCAAGAAAAAACTCATGTGCAAGTCTTACAAGTGATATTTAAAGAATTAAACTGCTATAATTCTATCCACCATGTCACCAAATTCATTTCCAAAATAAAAATCATGGTAATGGGGGTAAACAAAGATGCCCAATATAATGCGCAGTCCTACTTATTCATGACGCACAATTATCCAAGATTACCAATCAATCCACCCTGATTTTTTAAATGGCTCTAAAATTACAGTTGCCTCTGTTTTATGCCAGCAACAGTGAAATATTCTATGTTGTAAAAGTGGGGAAAACTCCTTAATTTTGGTGTTGGACTTTCGTCAAACACTTGGCATGATCATGTGTTGGACTACTGAAGATGAAATTTTAAATGGATAGCGGTATATTTCTTCGTTTTCTGGCTGATGTTGATGGGTTTTAACTCCTTATACCTCCCCAATGAAGTACATAATATGTTGTTTTGACATTAAATAAAACCCATAAAATAATGATGAAGACAGTCACATTTTAATGAGCAACACTAATCAAATTCAGGCTGATTTTATTAACAACARTAGCTGAGTTTATTACAATCAGAATAGAGTAAATTAATTCTCAAAATTGAAGACAATGACTCCTATGTAGTACCTGAAATCTCTGATTACACACAACAATGAGAAGTGCCAGAACTGACCACGAGTGTTGAGAGAAAGGGAACGGTCCTGTGGGTATCTTACGCCCCCAGCTGATACAATTATGCCTTCTATTGTGCCAGGTATGCCCTCTTGAGCAGGAGTTATAATTTATATAATAAATATGCACCCAACACTTCTTTTTTGCGCCCAACCTCTACAAAATGTGCCCAGGAGGATGATACACGACCCACATACACATGTTCCCACTTTTGTAATAAGAAATGTACCCAACGAGTGAGAGATGTGCCCCCACAAGGTAATAACTCAATCAAATATGAGGTGAGTCGAATAACAAAGAATAATTACACCCAGCTAAGGAATATGTTTGTTCCAACAAGAGAATAAATGCACCCAACAACTGATAGCTCGTCCAACAATGGAAGAAATACGCCCCACAAGTGATGTCTCGGCCCCCAATAGAAGATATACATCCAACAATTGATAACTTGTCCCACAATGGGTGAAATGCGCCCAGGAATTGCTTGTCTCAGCCTTTGTATGAGATTAAAGAGCCCACCAACTAAAGGCCGACTCCCAATAGGAAATATGGTCCAGCTTCAAAGGGAAACTTGCCCAGCTTGATGGATAAACTCGGCCAACAAGGGATTTCTCCCTCCAACCATGAGCTTAGCTTCTACGATCAAGAGATAACCTATTCACACCATACCCTCTGCCAAAATATGGAAAACTCAATCACTATTAAGCTCAATGAAGAAATCTAAAGTGATATCTTCCCCAAACCAGCTAGGGTGTATCGTTGCAACACCGAAACCAATAGATGAACAAGGGTTTCCAAAAACCCTAGACTCTTTTCTCAAGAGCTCTCCAAAATCTCAATTTTTAAATGAATAGTTAATAATCCTTTCCAACCCTCCACTGTCCTTTTTCTCTTTCACTTTTCTTTTTCTCCATTAAAATATTCATTTAATTAATAATTGGAGAGAAATACCCTCAAAGAGGGGTTTAATATTAATAAACTCACTTTTCCTAAGTTTCACATTATAATTCAAAAGTGACTTTACCAATATCATTTCCCTAACTCATCCATCTAATGGTTTACGGGAAATTGTGTAAACCACCACGGTATTATGACTGCCTAGGGGAAATGGGACATTACAGTCCTCCCTGCCCAAATTTGCTTGTCCTCAAGCAACTTCAAACCTAGAAACTGTAACACCTTCTCATTTTCCCAAGTAGCATCCTCCACCGGTAGATCCTTCCATTTCACCAAAAACTCCCTGACCACCCTGTTACGGAGCTTCCTCTCCCGTACCTATAAAATATCTTCGGGGCTTGTGGCCAATCGCCCCTCGTCATCCAAAGGGGGTAACTCCTGTGAGGCAACCACCTGTTGTCCTATTACCCACTTAAGGCAATATACGTGAAACACGTTATGAATCTTGCTCCCCTCAGGTAGCTCCAGCTCGTACGCAACCTGCCCCACCTTCCGAGTTATCCTGTAGGGCCCATAGTAGTGAGGTTTGAGATTCTCATCCCCTTTTTGTTTCAATGAAGATTGTCGATATGGCTGTAGTCGCAAGAAAACTAAATCTCCCACCTCGAACGAGCGCTCGGTCCTGTGCCTGTCCGCATACATCTTCTGCTGATTCTGGGCCACCCTCATGTTCTCCTTCAATGCTCTCAGAATATCCTGGTTGTCCTGTATCCAATCTTTGGCCTTCGATGCCCTACTGTCACCGAATACAATGTCTGAAAAATTCATGGCCTTGTAACCGTAGAGTGCCCGAAAAGGAGTCATGCCAATGGACATGTGATGGGTGGTATTGGAACAGTACTCCCCCAGGTGTAACCCCTTCACCCAGGCTCTCTGCTGCCCAGAAATGTAGTTCTGTAAATAACCTTCCACCCATTTGTTCACGATCTCTGTCTATTCATCGGTCTGCGGGTGGTAACTAGTGCTCGGTGTCAACTTGGTACCTACCAACCTGAAAATCTCCTGCCAAAAACCTCCCATGAACCTACTGTCTCTATCACTGACGATAGTTTTAGGCAACCCATGCAAACGAAAAATTTCTCTGAAAAATAACTCGGCCACCTGTGCTGCTGAGTAGTCTAAAGGAATAGCGAAGAAGTGAGAAAACTTGGTGAGTCTATCCACCACGACATAAATGCAATCCTTTCCCTGCACCCTGGGTAACCCGGTGATGAAATCCATGGAGATGCTTTCCCATTTCTGATTTGGAATGGGCAATGGCTGTAATAATCCGACCAGATGGGTGTGCTCCACCTTGTTCTACTGGCAAACTCCGCACTCCTGAACGTGCTTCAGTATGTCTCCCTTGAGGTTCTTCCAAGTGAACCTCTCCTGGACCTGCCTGTAAGTCTTCAGGAACCCCTGGTGTCTTGCTAACGGTGAATCATGGGCTGCCTACATGATCTTTTGCCTGATGTGAAAACCTGGGACCAAATAAATTCGGCCTTTGTAGTAGATAACATCATCCACCACTCTGTACCTATCATCTGTAACCTATCCATCTAGAACCTTGCAAGCAAACTTGTTCTTGGAATACTCTACCAGTAGGAGACTCTTCCAGTCTTCCGATATGTCCATCAAAGATGGAGTAGGGGGCATCCTAGAAAGAGCGTCGGCTACCACATTGTTCTTCCCCTTCACATACTCAATCTCAAAATCGTAGGCCTGGATCTTACTCACCCACTTCTGTTGTCTGTCATTCAGTTCCTTCTGCTCCAAGAAGAATCGGAGGCTGTTGTGATCTGTCTTGACCTTGAACCTGTTGCCCACTAGATAGTGCCATAATTTGGCCAATGCATGCATGATGGCCAACATCTCTTTATCATAAATAGAGTAGAGATTCTTGTAATCTCTAAGCTTTCGACTCTCGAAAGCGATGGGATGATTCTCCTGCATAAGAACAACTCTGATACCTACTCCAAATGCATCACACTCCAGCACGAAGGTTTGGGCAAAGTCCGAAAAATCTAAGACCGAGCACGAACTCATGATGTCCTTCATTCTGTCGAAGACTGCGTGTGCCTCATCTGTCCACTCAAAGGCCCCCTTCTTGGTCAAATCTTTCAGTGGGGATGTCAACTGATAAAAACCCTTCACATACCTCTGGTAGTAAGTGCACAAGCCCATGAAGCTTTTTAACTCTGTAGTGTTCCTCGGCGGAGGCCAATCACGAATCGCTTGGATCTTGTCCCAGTGTACCTGCACTCCCTGAGCTCCAATCACATGCCCCAAATAGAGCATCTCTGTCAACCCAAACTCACATTTGGACAAATTCGCATACAACTCTTGTTTGTCCAATATGCCCAACACCTCATCTAGATGTTGGAGGTGTTCCTCCCAAGTGCAGTTGTAGACCAAAATGTCATAAAAAAACACCAACAAATGCTTCCTGATCTGCTTGCTAAATGTATGGTTCATACAGGACTTAAATGTGGCCGGGGCGTTGGTTATCCCAAAAGGCATCACCAAGAACTCGTAGTGCCCATAGTGGCACCTGAAGGCTGTCTTGTACTCATCCCCTTCTCGCATCCTGATCTGATGATAGCCCGACCGTAGATCAATTTTCGAAAAATATTTGGCMCCTCTCAACTCATCCATCAACTCATCAATCAGGGGTATAGGGTACCTATTCTTGATGGTCCTCTTGTTGAGGGCTCGGTAATCAATGCACATTCTGAGGGTCCCATCCTTCTTCTTTACCAGCACTACAGAAGAAGTGAAAGGACTCGAACTCGGCCTGATGTGGCCCATCGCCAGTAGCTCCTTGATGGTCTTTTCGATCTCATCCTTATAGGCCTTGGGGTGCCTATACGGGGTGGTAATCACTACTCCCGTACCCTCCTCTAACTCGATGGTGTGCTCAAAGCCCCTGTCTGGAGGCCTACCTGGAGGTATATCACCAAAGACCTTCTGGTGCTTCTTAAGAAAGGCCTTTATCTCTCTCATAAAATTGGGCTCCCCGCCCTTAGGCTTCTGCACTGAAATCTGAAACTCTGCAACCCATGCAATGTCGTCCTGCCTCATCACTGCCTCCATATTCTTTGCGGTCACTACCTTGGGCGGGTATGTGTTCATGCCTCTCAGAACCACTCTCTTTCCATCCTATCCCTGGAACTCCATCTCCACAGTCTGGTAGTTGGTGGTGTATTTCCCTAAGGAGTATAACCACTGAACTCCCAACACCACATTGGTGTCAGGCACCTTCACCACGAAGAAGTCATCAGTAACTGTGTAGTTCCCTAGGATCAATGTCATCCGTGGGACGTATCTGGTGCAGTTTAGGGTGTTCTCCCCTGGTATGATCACTGAAAATCCCTCAAAGGATTCGGTGGTAATGCCCTTCCGCTCTACCAATGAAGCATCGATAAAATTGTGAGATGCCCCACCATCCACCAACACCGTCACTCTGTGTCCCTGTACTCCTCCCCTCATCCTGAAGGTATGAAACTGGGGGATCCCTGAGAGTGATGCTATAGTCCCTTGTTTTTCCATCGATGCCTGCTCTGCCTCTGCCATCGGTGGATCCTCCTTCTTCCATCTGCCCTCTCTTGCTGCTCTCCCCCCTTTATTCACCATGCTTACTCCCTAGAGAATAACCTGTGATTCTACCCATGAACTCTCAGGTCTCTCTCTGGCCCTCTGCAATGTCCTGTAAGGCTTTCATAAGCCCTTTGATCAAACCATCCTCTCTGTCCTCTGTCAGATTTGCATTTTTCCCTGCAGTGCCCTCCATTTCTTGTTCTCTACCCTCTACGCTTCTATACCTCCTGTGCCTATAAGTGATGTTCTGCAGCCCTTCCTCAGTCATCAATGTCACCCACAGCTGGCCAAGATCATGCTCTGATACCACTGCAATATTCTATGTTGTAAAAGTGGGGAAAACTCCTTAATTTTGGTGTTGGACTTTCGTCAAACACTTGGCATGATCATGTGTTGGACTGCTGAAGATGAAATTTTAAATGGACATCCGTATATTTCTTCATTTTCTAGCTGATGTTGATGGGTTTTAACTCCTTATACCTCCCCAATGAAGTACATAATATGTTGTTTTGACATTAAATAAAACCCATAAAATAATGATGAAGACAGTCACATTTTAATGAGAAACACTAATCAAATTCAGGCTGATTTTATTAACAGCGGTAGTTGAGTTTATTACAATCAGAATAGAGTAAATTACTTCTCAAAATTGAAGACAATGACTGCTATGTAGTACATGAAAGCTCTGATTACACACAGCAATGAGAAGTGCCAGAACTGACCACGAGTGTTGAGAGAAAGGGAACGGTCCTGTGGGTATCTTGCACCCCCAGCTGATATAATTATGCCTTCTATTGTGCTAGGTATGCCCTCTTGAGAAGGAGTTATAATTTATGTAATAAATATGCACCCAACACTTCTTGTTTGCGCCCAGCCTCTACAAAACGTGCCCAGGAGGATGATACCCAACCCACATACACAAGTTCCCGCTTTTGTAATAAGAAATGTACCCAACAAGTGAGAGATGTGCCCCCACAAGGTAATAACTCAATCAAATATGAGGTGAGTCGAATAACAAAGAAGAATTGCGCCCATCCAAGGAAGATGTTTGTTCCAACAAGAGAAGAAATGCACCCAACAACTGATAGCTCATCCAACAATGGAAGAAATACGCCCCACAAGTGATGTCTCGGCCCCCAATAGAAGATATACATCCAACAATTGATAACATGTCCCACAATGGGTGAAATGCGCCCAGGAATTGCTTGTCTCAGCGTTTGTATCAGATTAAAGAGCCCACTAACTAAAGGTCGACTCCCAACAGGAAATATGGTCTAGCTTCAAAGGGAAACTCGCCCATCTTGATGGATGAACTTGGCCAACAAGGGATTTCTCCCTCCAACCATGAGCTTAGCTTCTACGATCAAGAGATAACCTATTCACACCATACCCTCTGCCAAAATATGGAAAAATCAATCACTATTAAGCTCAACGAAGAAATATGAAGTGATATCTTCCCCAAACCAGCTAGGGTGTATCGTTGCAACACCGAAACCAATAGATGAACAAGGGTTTCCAAAAACCCTAGACTCTTTTCTCAAGAGATCTCCAAAATCTCAATTTTTAAATGAATAGTCAATAATCCTTTCCAACCCTCCACCGTCCTTTTTCTCTTTCACTTTTCTTTTTCTCCATTAAAATATTCATTTAATTAATAATTGGAGAGAAATACCCTCAAAGAGGGGTTTAATATTAATAAACTCACTTTTCCTAAGTTTCACTTTATAATTCGAAAGTGACTTTACCAGTATCATTTCCCTAACTCATCCGTCTAATGGTTTACGGGAAATTGTGTAAACCACCACGGTATTCTGACTACCTAGGGGAAATGGGACATTACAAACAAGAATAGTATTAACTCCAACAGGTCACAAATACAAAGAAAAATACACACCTATCAAATCTGGATATAGGTACACCATGTGACCGAAGCCCAAGAAACCACAAACTATCTTCCTACCTCGATGACTAGATCCAGTGGGGGATGGTTTTGACATTAGCTGTAGCATCTCAGACCACCAACAGGCTGGGCAACACCACTACTCAGACAGTTCACTTAGCTCAACTAGCTCTGATACCAATTTGTAGCATCCCCAGATCTAACCTGATGAGCTATGCCACACAGAGACAATTGTGGAAAAAGATACACATCCATATAAATATAGAATGACTATTCTACATATATATAACATACTAATGCGGAAACAATAGTAAGCCTACACATGCATCATTTACAACATACACATGCAATACTCATTAATTATAATGAAAATACAAATACACAACATACAACGAACACAAAATTGGTACTTATATTTTAATAGATGACCACTAACTGCATGCAGACCTTTCACGAACCTCCCAGCCTTAGACCACATTGTTCATCACGCTCAACAGTGGGTCGCCCCCGAGCTGGGACTAAACTTTATCAGGAAAGGGAATTCTAGGCTTCGCAAGTACAACAAGGAAGTTGCACAAAACAACATGAAGGATCTTTTATCCCAGGAGCCACTTACGCCCACAACCCACAGAACCTCATTCCCCACATGCCTGCTCCACCTGAGGAGGGTACACCTTCACTAATACAAGTCCATCGGCTACTACACCTTCCTTACCTTGGGCTTCACAAACAGGCTAGACCAAAAGTCTCAAAGTACTGTAGCTGCTATGGGACTCCCTTCCAAGAGAACTCACTTCCCAACAAACTTTCTCACCTAGGAGAGTTTCGCACAGGCCTGACAACCTGATTCTTCAATTCATCTCCTAAGAAACAAGAAAAAACATTCAACTACACAAGGGTGACGGTAGAAACATAAAACAGGCATGGACACCAAAAATGGCAACATCCAAATGCTAAGACACAACACAACTCAGGCGAATACAATTGCATCGGGCTTCACATGACACACACGGGATAACTCAAGTACGACTGCAGTATTCCAAAGGTGTGTACTAGATACAAAGGCGATGTTGATGGATAACTAGTTCAATGCGTGAATCCATGGTCAATCGGGAAGGTGACGGACTTCTAGAGAATCATAAGGGTTGTGAGGAAACTCGAAACTAGTCCAGACACAAGGATGGGAACCACACGGGAGTGGGAAGAAAACCCCCAACAAGCTGGCCTTCCCTGCTATAAACTGCATGTGCCCAAGTTGAAACATGTCTTCCTTAAGCTGCATGAGTTCCACTTAGCACTCGTTCCCCTTTCTCCCAGGAACTTAGGACAACACGACTTAGGTCAACCATAGCTTTTGGGAAATAATAATAAAATATTATTCCCTTAGAGGTAAGCCCTCTAGCTTAGCCCTTAGGCCTAGACACTTAGCCCCCTTCCCCTACCCTACCTAGTAGAGTTTAGTCCCCCATAACTCTTCTTCATGGTTGGTCTACACGCAACATTGTAATTTTATTAATGATGTGAGTGTTTACATTTACAAAATCAGGCTCATTGGCTTAGCATATGGCTGACTAGCCTAATAAACACATAAGTCTCTCAGATTATAACCACTTGTCTCACTAGCCTATAAACATAATTACAATTAAGTAGGGGCTTGGCCCTGGGGTGTTACAATCCCCTCCCCTTTTTTTTCACTTCCTCAGTGCAACTTATTTGCACCATAACAACAAGATTTACAAATTCTTCAAAAATATGTGGGTACTCTGCCCGCATGGCATATTCATGCTCCCATGTTGCATCCTCGAGACTGTACCAGGTCCACTGGACTTTTACAAGCCCTATGGCTTGATTCCAGAGCTTTGTTTTTCCGGTCCAGTATGTGCACCATATGCACTTTCAAGGTGCCTTCTTGCTCCACCTGAATCACATTCCAATCAATAACATGATTAACATCGGGTATATATTTCTTGTAACACTACTTTTTCTATTACCAAGGCTTAATCGCTTTGATACCAAATTGTAACACCACTTTTCGGTTACCATACTTCGCGGAAATATAACACTCACTCTCTGATTATAAAACAACATGCATTTAAGTAATGAAACACATTTAAGCTCAGAATAAGCATAAGAATTATTACTAACATAATAATACATGGCAATAACATTAATCCAAATGCACAACAAAATACATGATAATTATAATACACACAATCACAAGGAAGGAATTCTATCCCAGGAACCACTCATACTCACTGCCCACAGATTCCCCTTCCCCACATGCCTATTCCACCCCAGGAGTATACACCTTCTCTATCACCTAGACAGTCCTTCGGCTGCTAACCTCCCTTGCCTTGGGTTTCAGCAACAGACCGGACCAGAAGTCTCCAAGCTCTATGGCATCTACAGGGTTCCTTCCCGGAGTTCTCTCCTTCCTCTGCGCACTCTCTCACCTGGAGAGAGTCACCCACAGGCCAAGAAACCTATTCCTCCAATTCAACCACCTCTTGCTCCTGGAGAGAGTGTTGTACAAACTGGCCAACAAGCCCCACGCAGTCCAGCACTACATGGCCACAACAACCAACGAGGAAAATAGACACAGACTATCCAATAGGTTCTACAATGGAGGATGATATCACGGTTATGGCTTCGGACAAGACTCCATGCATAGGCTCGATTCTCAGACAAAGGATGCTTCGGAACAGAGATGACACACACAGGTTCGATGGTTCAGAGGGCGTATGGGGTATTCTTGCAGAGGTCGAACCGGTCGTACTATTTATAATATCGGGTTGAATGGAGGAGGAACCCCTCTCACAACTCATCTTGGCTATTTTATTCACATGCACCAGGGTTGACACTTTTCACCCTTGGAACTGCATGTGTTCCTTCCATTTGGAAGTCACATGTCATTCCAAAAGAACTTAGGATAAAAACATATATTTTCACATGTCTCTTTGGAATAATATTAACTTATTATTCCCAAGGCTTAAGCCCCCTAGGCTTAACACTTAGCCCCTTTTCCCACCTTCCAGCCCCTAATCTCTTGCCCTCTCTATGGATTCTTAGTCCCCCATCACTCATTCATCATGTCAGTCTGCACGCGGCAGTGTTTATATTTTATTAATGTGCTGCATACATACAGGTAAAAAATCAGGCCCTTGGCCTACAACCCTTAGGCTCTTTGGCCTAACAATCGCATAAGCCCATCGACTTATACAAACTTGGCTCACCAGCCTATAACACATATTTACAATTCATTTTATACATCAGACTTACAAAGGGCTCGGCCTTGGGGACATTACAATTCCCCTCCCCTTATTTCTGCACTGTCCTCAGTGCAACCTTACACTGTCTCTACAAGCTTTTCAAAATTTTCAAAAAGATGCGGGTACTCTACCTGGATAACATCTTCATGCTCCCATGTCGCATCCTTAGGATTGTACCAGGTCCACTAGACCTTTACAATCTCTATGGATCGATTCCAGAGCTATTTGCTTTTCCTGTCCAATATGCGCACAGGATGCACTTGCAAGACACCTTCTGGTTCCACCTGAATCACATTCCAATCAATAACATGATTAGCATCAGGTATATATCTCTTAAGCAATGAAACATGAAACACATTATGTACAGTCATAGATGTAGGTAATGCAAGCATGTATGAAACTGGCCCAATCCTTTCAAAGATCTCAAATGGCCCACAAAATCTTGCTGCCAACTTGGCACAACTTCCCAGCTTCAGGGAACTCCTATTAGTTTTTACTTTCAGGAAAACATGATCACCCACTTTGTATTCTCTGTGGGTTTTGTTCTGATCAACATAACTCTTTTGCCTATTCTGGGAAACTTTCAAATTCTGTTTAATTCTTATCATTTGGTCTTCCATCTCTTTGAGAAAATCTGGCCCAACTATTGCTCTGTCAGCTGGATTATCCCATCTCACTGGAGTGTTTCACTTTCTTCCATAAAGTGCTTCGAATGGGATCATATTCAACGATGCATGATACCCAACCACTTCTTTTAAGAAGATATCAACAACATCTGCTGCCTTGTGAGTGGTTTTCAGTGGAATAAAATGGGCAACTTTTGTAAGCGTGTCCACCACCACCATGATTGAATCATGCTGCTTGCTTGTTCTAGGTGATCCTGTAATAAAATCCATTGTCACCACTTCCCACTTCCACTCAGGAATGGGTAAGGGATGCAGCAACCCTGCTGGGTGCCTATGCTCAGCCTTAACTTTGGGGCACTCCATACATCTGGTGATGTATTCAACAATTTCTTTCTTCAGACCCAGCCAAAAGTAATGGATTTTGACTGCTTCCATAGTCTTCTAATAACCAGGATGTCCGACATACGTCATGTTATGCATTTATTTTATAATTTCCAGCTTCAATTCTTGGACATTGGGTATGTATACTTTGTTTTTATACAGAAGTAAGACATCAGCTTCCAAGGTGTAACTTCCCTGGGTCTGTGGTCTCTCACGCTGTTGTAGCTTTGCTACCAGACCTCTGTACTGCAAATCAACATTTGTAGCTTCCAAAATTCTATCCTTAATCTCAGTCCTGTACATGCTAATGGTTGTAGCATGTAATTCGTGCACTTTTCTACTGAGTGCATCAACCACCTTATTTTCTTTCCCTTTGATATGCTTGATATCAAAGTCATATTCACACAGAGACTCCAGCCATCTGGTTTGCCTGGCATTTAAAGTCGGCTGATCAAATAAATACTTCAGACCATTGTGGTTTGTTCTCAATTCGAATCTCCTTCCCATGAGGTAATGTCTCCATTTCCTCATAGCGTGGACTATTGCTACCAACTCCAAATCGTGAGTGGCATAATTCTTTTCATGCTCTTTCAACTTTCGGGATTCATAATAGATTACAAATCCCTCTTGGCTGAGAACTCCTCCCAGTCCCTCCTTACACGCATCTGTGCACACCACAAAATCCATATTTGGATCTACAATCCTCAGGATTGGAGCGCTGGTTAACAACTGCTTCAATCACTGGAAACTGTTCTCACACTCTTCAGTCCACTGAAATTTCTTCTCCTTCCTTTGCAAGGAAGTAATAGGGCGAGCTAACTTTGAGAACCCTGCTATAAACCTTCTGTAATAGCCTACCAGACCCATAAAAGATCTAACTTCCACCACATTCCTTGGCAATGACCATTCTCGGATGGCCTCAACCTTTTCAGGATCCACAACGATCCCTTCTTCTGAAATAATATGTCCCAAGTAATGGATCTGCCTTTGATAAAATGAGCATTTGCTCAACTTGGCATACAGCTGGTGTTCTCTCAACACTTGCATTACCATTCTCAAGTGTTGTTCATGCTCTTCCTCCAACTTGGAATACACCAAGATGTCATCTAGGAAGACTATGAAAAACTTGTCTAAATAGTCCCTGAATACACCATTCATTAAGCACATGAAAATAGCAGGTGCATTTGAAAATCCGAACAGCACCACCATGAACTCATAATGACCATACCTTGTTCTAAAGGAGGTCTTTTTGATGTCTTCATCCTTTATTCTTACCTAGTGATATCCCAATCTGAGATCTATCTTCAAAAATATTCTCGCGGCCTTCAACTGATCGAAAAGATCATCAATCCTTGGCAGAGGATACTTGTTCTTGACAGTTACCTTATTCTACTACTGGAAATCAATGCACAACCTCAATGTCCCATCCTTCTTCTTCACGAATAGGACTGGGAACCCCAAGGTGACATGCTTGGGCGAATGTACCCCTTCTTCAAAAGCTCTTCAAGCTGTAATTGAAACTCTTTTAGCTCTGGCGTACTCATTCTATAAGGAGCTTTCAAAACTGGAGCTGATCTAGGCGTCAAATTTATAGAAAAATCGATGTCCCTCTTCGGAGGTAGTCCAAGAACCTCTTGAAATACATCTTTGAACTCTGTGAGTACCTCATGGTCTCCAATCTTTGAGACTACATCTCTGGATGCTTCTTCCACACGAGTTGCAAGTAATTGACAACCCTTCCTGTAGCACTTCTTCGGCTGCATGGCTAAGATTTCTCTGACAGCCACAGCTCTGGGAATTCCTTGGATTGTTTTCCAATTTCCCTCTTCATCCAGGCATGTAAACCTCTTGTTACAATAGTCCAGGAGGGCATGGTGCTATTCCAACCAGTCCATCCAAATTAAGTAGTCATAAGAGCCTAAAGGAAGAATATTCAATTCAGCCTTAGTGCTCAATCCTTTCATGTCCACTGAACAAGACTTAACCAATTTAGTGACCTTCCTCTTGGTTCCTGTGGCTAACTGCACTAGACAATATTTCTCATGTTTTCTTCTTGATAAACACAAACTTTCCACCACCCTAGGATCTACATAACTATGGCTAGCCCCTGAATCAATTAAAATAATTAGTGGTCAGTTGTTAATCATACCTTCCACTTCAATCATGTGCGATTGAAATTCTGCCTGCTTGTTGTCCAGGGCTATGTAGATCCTTGGCATCCTTCTACCCATATCCTCCACTATTTCAACTTGCTGAACATTGTGGACGGTTCTCGATTTATCTTTTCTGTGGGGAAGTCTCTGTACCTATGGTTTCCTTTACAATCCCAACACTCCATAGGTGATGGTCTTGGCATTTGCTCACCCACTTTAGCCTTCCTGGGCTCTCTAAAGGATGGCTATCCATGGGGACTATTTCTGAAAAAGGGAGGCTTGTTTCCCTTCTGCCTCTGCTCTTTCCTGAACTTCTTCTTATCATCCCAAGCCTTCCGAAAAGTGAGCCTTTCTCTTTGTTGTTCATATAAGAATTTTTCCCTTCTTATCATTTCTTCCATGGTCTTAGGATCATCATACTGAATCTTATCACTAATGGAAGGTGGCAATCCACTCATATACCTCTGAATCTTGATAGTCTCATCTTTGATGAATGGAACATACTTCAGTAGTTCCAAGAAACTTTGTTCGTACTCATCAATGGTCATGCTGCCTAGCTTGAGTTCAAAGATTTCCTTCATCTTTCTGTCATAATATATTTTGATCAGGTAATTCTTCTCGAAATACCTCTTAAAATCCTTCCAAGTGGTATCTTTTTCTCTGATGTGCTGCACTTGCACAAACTGATCCCACCACATGGATGCTTCTCCTTTTAGCTGGTACATCGCAATTTTTCCTTCTGCATGAGCGAAGTAGTTCTGCAGTTGGAAATATTTCTTCATGCCAAGCAACCATGTATCGACATCTTCCTCCTTCTTATGTTCTCCATCAAACGTTGGAGGCTTGATCTTGTTCATCTCCCCTTTCAATTCATCCTTTCCATATTTTCGGTGTTTTCTGGTAGGGGACGGGCTTGAACTACTGTGTGTTTCCTTGCCTGAATTCTTCGGGGAGAGACGGTAATGTCTGCTACCACTCCTCGATCTTCTTCTCCTCTCAGGGGTTCTGACACTTCTTGATCTGCTTGTGTCACTCTCTTTTTCCAATTTATTTTCTATTCTTTCTAGGTTCTTCAACATTTTTAAGTTGAATTCACCTTGCCGATCCATGATTTTCATGAGCTTTCGGCTATCAGCTCGGCGAGCCTGGGCATCTTTCAACATTTTTTCAATGAGTTTCATCATATATCCTTCTTTATCTATTTCTTTTCCGTGCCCATTAGAGTTTGTTCCTTCGACTCCCAAGTTAACATCCTTTCCTTCTCTTTCGTCCTCTTAAATGGAGGCACTCCACACCTCTTCCATTTCCTTACTCAGTGTCTATTCTTGGTTGTCTTGTCACTCGTTAAACTCTACACACACAATGTTCAATCAATCCGAAGTTTGTCAGGCCCTTAAACCTTCAAGAAAACTTACAACATTCATAAGCCAACGTGAACAAGAAAAATGTTATGACTTCACAAAGTTTTTTGAGCTCTGTTCGTCTCTGCAAATTCTGGGACTTTGGGTTTTCGGTACCTGGGAGTTCACGATGCGGTGACTCCCAACCTCTTTACACTCCTATCCCCAAAATGCGATACATAGTTTCTTGTACGAGATCCAACGATCCACAATGAGTTGGATTTAACGGTCCAGATCTTTTTGGAATTTTGTGAATCAGAAGTTCACGATGCAGCGAATCCTAATCTTTGTCGCCTCAATCCTCGAATTCCAAAAATTCAGTTTCCTTTCTCTCTGGGCCCACAACACAGTTGTCGCCCTTAAAATCTACTACGGTTCTTCCGTCTCTGAAGATTTCGAGACTTAATTTTTCGGGGTTTCAGTTCTTGATACTCCTAGACTTGCTTTCCTTTCCAACCTCCAACTTCTGAAATTTTGATTTACTTATCCTTCGGGCCCACATAGCACAACTGTCTCCACATCTACAGTGGCGAGTGGCACCCTTCGGTGGTTCCAAGTCACCTATGATGACGTCATCGGGTCCCACCGCTCTCGCTTGTCTCCTCGACTTACTGGCACGTGGTACACCCATGTGTCCACGTTTGTTCAAAAGGAAAAATCCAACGGTTAGACTTTTCTCATATCTACAACGAAGATCTTTTTGGCGTTTCAGGGTTTCGGGCATCGGGAGTTCGTGCACCCCACATATCGAACTTCCATCTACCGAAATCCCAAAATTACGGTTTACTCCTTCGCTGAATCGGACGATCAACTCCCTTCCTACGATCTATGGTGTAGATCATTTCGGGATTTCGGGTTTCAGGTTTCGGAGGTGTTCACCTTCCTCACTTCCCATCTCCTGACTTTTCAAAATTCGAAAGGTTTTCGTGACTAACTTGAGCGCGACTCTGCCAAATCTAACGGTCGAGCCTTCCTCCCAGATCTACAACGTAGATCTTCTCGATTTTTTGGGTTTTCGGGAGTTCGCGTATCGCGATTCCCACGCTCCTAGGCAACTCCAAAGGGTTTTTAAACCCTACGCATGTTTTCTCGATCCGACGGTCACGAGGGTTCTCTACTTCCCTCCCGAACATATCCTAAGTCTCCAGCACTGCTGGTGTGGAGTCCTCTCTCCCTGTGGCCATATAACACACTAGTTGCGGTTTCACAACACCGTTATACCTCTTGAGATTATAGGCATGGTCAAGTAACTCCTTGACACTCCGGACCATACCAGGGTCCGAAATTGGTCCTCCAGACACAATTTCTCCTCACACCCCCGGTCCAAAGACCACTTGACTAGCCCATCTAGGCTCAGTGTCGAAACCTTGGCTCTGATACCAAATTGTAACGCTACTTTTTCTGTTACCAAGGCTTAATCACTCTGATACCAAATTGTAACACCACTTTTCGGTTACCATACTTCGTGGAAATATAACACTCACTCTCTGATTATAAAACAACATGCATTTAAGTAATGAAACACATTTAAGATCAGAGTAAGCATAAGAATTATTACTAACATAAATAATCCATGGCAATAACATTAATCCAAATGCACAACAAAATACATGATAATTATAATATAGAGAGATACATAAACATAATTAAAGCATCATCTGGTACTTATATTTAAAACAGTGGTAGTTCCACCAACCAAGTGTAGGCCTTCCACAAACCTCCCAGCCTTAGACCACATTGCTCATCAGCTCAGCAGCAGGTCACCCCCGAGCTGGGACTAAGCTCCACCCCAAGGTAAGGAATCCTAGGCTAGGCTGAGGTTACAGGGAAGAACACACAATCACAAGGAAGGAATTCTATCCCAGGAACCACTCATACTCATTGCCCATAGACTGTCCTTCCCCACATGCCTATTCCACCCCAGGAGTATACACCTTCTCTATCACCTAGATAGTCCTTCGGCTGCTAACCTCCCTTGCCTTGGGTTTCATCAACAGACCGGACCAGAAGTCTCCAAGATCTGTGGAAGCTACAGGGTTCCTTCTAGGAGTTCTCTCCTTCCTTTGTGCACTCTCTCACCTGGAGAGAGTCATTCATAGGCCAAGCAACTTGTTCCTCCAATTTAACCACCTCTCTCTCCTAGAGAGAATGTTGTACAAACTGGACAACAAGCCCCACGCAGTCCAGCACTGCGTGACCACAACAACCAATGGGGAAAATAGACACAAGCTTTCCAATAGGTTCTACAATGGCGGATGATATCACGGATATGGCTTCGGACAAGACTCCACGCATAGGCTCGATGATCAGACAGAGGATGCTTCAGAATAGATATGCCACACATATGTTCGATGGTTTAGAGGGTGTACGGGATATTCTTGCAGAGGTCGGACCCGTCGTATTGTTCAGAAGATCGGGTCGAATGGAGGAGGAACCCCTCTCACGGCTCATCTTGGTCGTTTTATTCGCATGCACCAGGGTTGACACTTGTCACCCTTGGAACTACATGCGTTCCTTCCATTTGGAAGTCACATGTCATTCCAAAAGAACTTAGGATAAAAACATATATTTTCACATGTCTCTTTGGAATAATATTAACTTATTATTCCCAAGGCTTAAGCCCCCTAGGCTTAACACTTAGCCCCTTT
>ML776925.1:44847-59462 GCA_009831015.1 Picea engelmannii
TGGCGGTGTTTATATTTTATTAATGTGTTGCATACATACAGGTACAAAATCAAGCCCTTGGCCTACAACCCTTAGGCTCTCTGGCCTAACAATCACATAAGCCCATTGGATTATACAAACTTGGCTCACTAGCCTATAACACATATTTACAATTCATTTTATACATCAGACTTACAAAGGGCTCAGCCTTGGGGACATTACATTTCTTAAGAAATGAAACATGAAACACATTATGTACAGTCATAGATGTAGGCAATGCAAGCATATATGAAACTGGTCCAATCCTTTCTAGGATTTCAAATGGCCCACAATATCTAGCCGCCAACTTGGAACAATTTTCTAGCTTCAAGGAACTTATGTTGGCTTTCACTTTCAAGAAAACATGATCACCAACTTTAAACTCCATGTGGCTTCTGCCTTTGTCTGCATAGCTTTTCTTCTTGTATTGGGAAACCTTCAAATTCTGCTTAATCTTTAGCATTTTCTCTTCCATTTCCTTGAGCAACTCTAGCCCAATTATTTCTCCATAAGCTGGGTTGTACCATCTTATTGGTGTGTTGCACTTTCTGCCATAAAGTGCTTCAAACAGGCTCATCTTCAGTGATGCTTGATACCCATTGTTGTAGAAAAGTGTAGGTAGTCTTCCCATTAAGATGGGTTGTCCATCACATACATCCTTATCATATCTTCTATCACTTGGTTCACCCTCTTTGTCTGCCCATCAAACTAGGGATGATAAGCAGTGCTGAAGTTCAAATTCATTCTGAACCCTTTGAATAAACCCTTCCAAAACTTTGAGGTAAATTTTGGGTCTCTGTCAGACACAATTGTCTTTGGAATACCGTGCGATCTTGTTGCTTCCCTCATATAGATATCGACAACACTATCTGCCTTGTGAGTGGTCTTCAATGGAATAAAATGGGAATCTTTCGTAAGCTTATCCACCACCACCACGATGGAATCATGTTGCTTATTTGTCCCGGGTAATCCTGTGATAAAATCCATTGTCACCACTTCTCACTTCCACTCAATAATGGGCAATGGATGTAGAAACCCAGTTGGGTGCCTATACTCAGCCTTGACCTTCTGACACTCCATACATCTGGCGATGTATTCTGCAATTTCCTTCTTCATACCTGGCCAAAAGTAATGGATCTTGACTGCTTCCACTATTTTCTGATATCCAGGGTGCCCAGCATAAGGCACATTATGCATTTTTTTCAAGATCATAATTCTCAATTCCGAAAAATTAGGTACATAAATTCTATTTTTGTACAAGAGTGTTCCATCAGCTTCCAATTTATAATCTTCCACTTTCTGTAGCATCTTACCTTGTTGTAGCTTTGTCACCAATTCCATGTACTGCAAATCTACATTTGCAGCTTCCGAAATTCTTCCTTTAATATCAGTTTGATACATGATAATGGTTGTAGCATGTAGTTCATGCACTCTTCTGCTGAGTGCATCAGCCACTTTGTTCTCATTTCCTTTGATATGCTTGGTATCAAAGTCACACTCACACAGGAATTACAACCATCTACTCTTCCTAGCATTTATGGTTGGTTGATCAAACAAATACTTCAGATTGTTATGGTCTATCCTAAGTTCAAACCTCCTCCCCACGAGGTAGTGCCTCCATTTCTTCAGGGCATGCACTATGGCTGCCAACTCCAAATCATGAGTTGCATAGTTATTTTCATGATCCTTTAGCTTTCTGGATTCATAACATACCACAAACCCATTTTGACTGAGGATTCCTCCCAATGCTTCTTTGCATGCATTTGTACAGACTACAAAATTGTCATTTGGATTTTCAATCCTCGGGATTGGAGCACTGGTTAACAACTTCTTCAATTGTTGGAAGCTTCTCTCACATTCTTCTGTCCATTGAAATTTATTCTCCTTCCTTTGCAAGGAAGTGACGGGGTGAGATATCCTTGATAACCCTGCAATGAACCTTCTATAATAGCTAGCTAGACCCATAAATAATATGACTTATTTCACATTATTCAATGATGACCATTCTCTCATGGCTTCTATCTTCTCAGGATCCACAACTATCCCATATTTTGAAACAATATGCCCCAAATAATGGATCTTCTTTCGATAGAATGAGCGCTTACTCAATTTCGCATACAGTTGGTTCTCTCTTATAAATTTCAACACCATCCTCAGATGATGTTCATGCTCTTCCTCTGACTTGGAATAAACCAGGAGGTCATCCAAAAATACTATGACAAACTTGTATAGATATTCTCTGAATACACCATTCATTAGGCACATGAAAACAACAGGTGCATTTGATAACCCAAATGGTACCAGTGTGAATTCATAATGACCATACCTTGTTCTAAAGGTGGTCTTGCTGATGTCTTCATCCCTTATCCTCACCTGGTGGAACCCTGACCTGAGATCCATTTTTGAAAATATCTTGGCATCCTTCAACTGATCAAAGAGATCATCAATCCTTGGCAAAGGATACTTGTTCTTAATAGTCACTTTGTTCAAATGTCTGAAATCGATGCACAATCTCAATGTCCCATCTTTCTTCTTCACGAACAGGACTGGGGCACCCCAAGGTGACACACTTGGATGTATATACCCCTTCTTCAAAAGTTCTTCAAGATGCAATTGCAGTTCTTTCAGCTCTGGTGTACTCATTCTGTAAGGAGTTTTTGACATTGGAGCTTCTCCAGGCATCAGGTTTATAGGGAAATCAATATCTCTCTTCAGGGTTAGTCCGGGTACCTCCTGGAATACATCTTCAAAATATTTTAATACTGCATGGTCTTCAATATTAGACACCTTATCCTTAGGTGTTTCTTCCATATGAGCTGCAAATATTTGGCAGCCCTTCCTATAATACTTCTTCAGCTGCATTGTTGAGATTTCTCTGACATTAACTGCCCTTGGGATTCCCTGCACTTTCCTTGATTTTCCTTCCTCATCCGTGAAAGTGAATTCCTCATTATGATAGTCTAAGATGGCATGGTGCTGGTCCAACCAATCCATCCCGATTAGACAGTCATAGGAGCCTAAAGGTAAGATGTCCAATTCATCCCTTGTGCTCAATCCATTCATGTCCACTGGACATGACTTAACCAACTCAACAACCTTTCTCTTGGCTCTTGTATACAGCTGCACTAACCAATATTTTCCATGCTTTCTTCTTGGAAAATGCAAACTTTCCACCATTCTAGGATCTATATAACTATGACTAGCTCCTAAATCAATTAAAATAGTAATGGTTTGGTTGTTGATCATAACTTCCACTTCAATCATATGTGACTGATATTCTACTTGCTTGTTGTCTAGGGATGCGTAGATCCTTGGTACACTTCTGCCCATGTCCTCCACTGTTTCTACCTATTGAACATTGTGGACAACTCTCACTTTGTCATTTCTGTGGGGGCAATCTCTGTACCTATAATTTCCTTTACAACCCCAACATTCCATAGGTGGTTGTATTCGAATTTTCCCACCTACTTCAACCTTCCTGGTCTCTCTAACACTTGATTTTCCTTGAGGGATATTTTTGAAAAAGGATGGCTTAGTTCCCTTCTTCCTCTGATTCATCTTCAATTTTGTCTTGTCTTCCCAAGCCTTCCGAAAAGTGGGATTTTCTCTTTGCTGATCATATAAGCATTTTTCTCTCCTTATAGTTTCTTCCATAGTTTTCGGGTCATCATACTGGAACTTATCACTGATGGAATATGTCAGCCCACTAAGATACCTTTGAATATTAACTTTCTCATCCTTGATGAAGGGGACATATTTCAACAAATCCAAGAATCTTATTTCATACTCATCAATGGACATACTTCTCAGCCTGAGTTCGAAGAACTCTTTCATTTTCTTGTCATAATACCTCTTAGTTAAGTACTTCTTTTCGAAATGTCTCTTGAATTCCCTCCATGTAACATTCTTCTCTCTAACATGTTGTACTTGCACAAGATGATCCCACCATATGGATGCCTTTCCTTTAAGTTGGTAAATGGAATTTCTTCCCTTTGCATGAGAAGAATAGTTCTATAGTTGGAAACATTTCCTCATTCCCAACAATCATGTCTCAGCATCTTCATCTTTCTTGTTCTCTCAATCAAACATAGGAGGTTTAATCTTGTTCATTTCTCCCTTCAGTTCATCCACTCCAGATCTACTATGCTTTTTGGTAGGAGATGGGATTGAACTACTGTGTTCCCTCCTCTTAGAGTTCCCTTGGGAGTGATGATGGTGTCTGCCAACACTCCTTGATTTTCTCTTTTCATCAGGAGACCCGTGACTTCCTGATTTACTGGAGTCAATCTCCTTATCCAATTTATTTTCTATCCTTTCCAGGCTCTGTATCAAATTTATGTTGAATCCTCCTTGTTGATCCTGGGCTTTCATGAGCTTTTTTTTATCTTCTCGGTGAGTCTGGACATATTTTTGCAATCTTTCAATGATTTTCATCATGTTTCCCTCCTTATATATCTCTTCTCCATGCCCATTGGAGTTCGATCCTTTAACTCCCAAATGGACATCCATTCCTCTAACTTCATTCTCTAAACTGGAAGCATTCTGTGTCTCCTCCATTTCTCTGCACTAAGCAACAATTTGGTTCGGTTTTGACAATCGTTAACTCTGCAAACACAATGTGAAGTCAACCGAAATTTGTCAGGCCATCAGTCCTTAACAAATTTCCACAGTATTCATAAACCAATTTGATTTAAGAAAACGTTCAGATTTCATTTTGTGGTTCTTGAGCAATCAAGAATCCCCGTAGATATTTTCTTTCTGAGCTCTGCTCTATTCTGCAATAATTTTTTGGCAATAGCCCCTTCCTCTTAGCCCCTAACCTATGCGACCATAGGTTGTGGCCAAGTGCTAGATCGATAGGCGCTTACTCAGGACTTTGGGCCTCCAACTTCGGAAGTTTTCAAAGCACATCACAACAAATCTCTCAGACTTCTGGATTAACGAACTCACTAAGTAGGGTGGATCAACAATCCATGACTACCCAACATATAATGACTGACACCCACTATGGAACTTCAGGCATCTGAGCTATGGGAATTCAGAGTTTTGAGACTTTAGAGGATTTCACATCTGTTTCCACACGCCACTGTGAACCTCAGGGCCCCACCACCCATACTCGAGAGGAGCTCCCCGTGACGAAACATTAGAAACGGACACGTGGCCCACTCAGACAAGTGACACATTTTACGTTCCAAATGACATTTCAATCTTTGGTGGGTCCAAAACCCACTAACACATGGCACACATCCCATGGGTCCACATCATTCCCAATGATATCATCATGCCACGTTACTCCAAAATTTCAGGCTTCAAAAGTTTTTACGTTGCTTCCTTCCAGTCTCCCGAATTCTGAATTTCTGGACTTCCTTACCCTTTGGGTCCACATAGTACAATTGTCCACATTCCAAGTGGGGGAACATGGTAGACATAGGAGAGATCCATGTCACCTCCAGGTGGCATCATCATGACTCACTAATTCGGCTTTTCGGCGCTTCAGAGCTTTGGGTTTCAGGAGTTCTCTCCTCTACACACACTAATTCTCCCGAACATCAAAATTTCGAACAAGCCAATCTGCTGACACATGTTGCTCTTGACGGACGGTCTGGTTTAACTACATACTTTGGAGCTTTGGGGGATTTCTCCCTTCACCACTGCGGTTTTCCCTTTTAACTTGGCTTGATCCAACTGTAAGGCTTCTCCCCATATCTACGGTGTAGATCTCCTCCAACTTTGGAGCTTCAAGCTTCCACCCTTCTCTTATTTTTTCACCTAACTTTGTCGAAGTCATGAAGTCGGAAGGGCTTCTAGGGTAACCCTCCTGCACTTTCTCCATATCCGACGGTCGTGAAGGATTCCCCTTCTCCCGAACAGATCCTACGACCCCAACACCACAAATGTTGTCATTTCTTTCTCTATGGCCATTTCTTAAACTTATTACGCCTCATGTGTTCTGAACAAAGTACAAGTGTTCTTTCAACGACATTCTAGCACTCTATACATCAAAATTATCTTGACTTCCTACTCTTAATTTCTCATTCATGACCCTCTAGGTTCTGGGTAGGATCCATGGGCTCTAAACTTGAATTTTGTCCATTTCGACAACAATTCTTTTCCGAAACTTTTGCTTCAACTTCCACTAGCATGGCCCATCTAGGATTAGTGTTGAAACCTTGGCTCTAATACCAATTTGTAGTATCCCCAGCCACAAACAAGTCAGGAAACGCCACTACTCGGATAGTTCACTTAGCTCAACTAGCTCTGATACCAATTTGTAGCATCCCCAGATATAACAAGGTGGGCTATGCCACACATAGATACTTGCGTAAAAACATACACATCCATATAAACATAGAATGACTATTCTACATATATATAGCATACTAATGTGGAAATAATAGTAAGCCTACACATGCAACATTTACAACATACACATGCAATACTCATTAATTATAATGAAAATACAAATACATAGCATACAATGAACACAAAATTGGTACTTATATTTTAATATAAGACCACTAACTGCATGAAGACCTTCCACAAACCTCCCAGCCTTAGACCACGCTGCTCATCACGCTCAGTAGTGGGTCACCCCTGAGCTGGTACTAAACTCCACTGGGCAAGGGAATTCTAGGCTCGACAAAGGACAAAAAGGAAGTTGCACAAAACAATAGGAAGGATCTTTTATCCCAAAAACCACTTACGCCCACATACACTCATTCCCCACACACCCTCTCCACCCCAAGAGGGTACACCTTCACTAATACAAGTCCATTGGCTACTACACCTCCCTTACCTTGGGCTTCAACCAGAAGTCTCAGAGTACTGTAGCTGCTATGGGACTCCCTTCCAGGAGAACTCACTTCCCAACAAACTCTCTCACCTGGGAGAGTTGCTCACAAGCTTGACAACCTGCTTCTTCAATTCATCTCCTAAGCAACAAACAACAACATTCAACTACATAAGGGCAATGGTAGCAACCGAAAACAGGCATGGACATCGAAAATGGAAACAATCAAACGCTAAGACACAACACAGATCAGGAGAATAAAATTGTGTCAAGCTTCACAGGACACAAACGGGATAGCTCAAGTGAGACTGCAGGCTTCCAAAGGTGTTTTCTATATACAGTGGCGATGATGATGGAGAACTGGCTCAATGCGTGAATCCCTGGTCAATCAGGAAGGTGATAGACTTCCAGAGAATCGTAAGGGTCGTGAGGAAACTCGTAACTGGTCCAAACACAAGGATGGGAACTATGCCAGAGTGGGAAGTGAACCCCCAATGAGCTGGCCTTCCCATCTATAAACTGCATGCGCCCAAGTTGATACACGTCTTCCTGAATCCGCATGAGTTCCACTTAGCACTCGTTCCCTTTTATCCCAGGAGCTTAGGACAACATGGCTTATGTCAACCATAGATTTTGGGAAATAATAATAAAATATTATTCCTTAGAGGTAATCCCTCTAACTTAGCCCATAGGCCTAGACACTTAGCCCCCTTCCGTTACCCTACCTAGTAGAGTTTAGTCCCCCATAACTCTTCTTCGTGGTGGGTCTACACGCAACAGTGTAATTTTATTAATGATGCAAGTGTTTACATTTAAAAAATCAGGCTCATTGGCTTAACATCTGGCTCACCAGCCTAATAATCAGATAAGTCTCTCATCTTATAACCACTCGACTCACCAACCTATAAACATAATTACAATACAACAGGGGCTCGGCCTTGGGGTGTTACATTAACGATATGAGGAGGCTTCTCGAGGTTCTTCGCTTCAAATTTTGGCTTTTAGGGCTTCCTGTTCAAAGAATTCAACAGCAAAAATTCCTTCTCTCTCTCATTTGCATCTGTAGAGTGTTGTGTCACATTCATTTCTGTGCAGATGTCCCCTTCAACTATCGTAGAACACCGCAGAAGTGCTTCCTCAGGTTGCAACTCAAGTTCCAAGAACTCATCGACCTTGTCGGTGTCTTCAAGGGTTTCCTGGAACATATCGGAAAGCAAATCAACGCCTTCATTGCTCACCTCGCTCTAATACCATGATGAAGTGGGCAGAAGAAAAGGAAAAACAAAGAAAATAACAAGAAGAGAAATTTGTATTTCTCTCAATGATCAACATGATTACATCTTCCTCGTATATATAGAGGCCTTGGAAGGCTCTCGAGAATCCAAAGAGTTCTTGGAGTAGGAAATGTCTAGACTATGTCGGTGGAGGAAGAGTCTGGAAGATGGTGGAGGTTTCTAGTGGTAGGTAGAGTAGAAATTAATTTTTCCAATATATATATATATATATATATATATTTCCGTGTTTCCTAAAACTTTGAAAGTTGCTTTTCCAAAACTAGTATAATCCCAAAACTCGATAGCACCGAAATTTTAGATTAGATTTCTCAAAAAATACACATCAATTGAGACCTCCAATACACAAAACAGAAGAAAAAGACACAACATACCCATTGGCACCATGGATCTGGTTTCCTTTTTTAGGCAAAGAATTGAGGTTGTTTGCTTGAATTCCAATTCCTGTTCATGAAGAAGAATGTTTTTATATAGACCTAAGTAATCTTGAAAGCGGCTCGAATTCCTTTGGAAGTCTGAGCAAATACAATTATAAAAGAGAACAAGTTTCTAATACTATCAAGTGTTGAATGCTTCGCCTTCCCTTCTTCAGCCCACTTGGGCTTCAACGAACTTCGATGACTTTCAGCCCTTCAACCTCGAGAGAGAATAATCAACACAGTTCCTCAAAGATTTTGAAGCTCTACGTCAATTTTTCCCTCCTCTTATGCTCATAAATCATATTATGAACATGACTGCTAGAAATCGTTCACCTTTGCAGTGTGTATCTCCCAAATATTGAGATTTTTCGCAGTTTTTGTACATGAGTATTCCTCAAGATTGTTAGGAATCTCTTCAATCTGTACTTACCCTAAACCCTGGGCAGGGTCAACACTTTACATGGCGATGTCCATCGTGTTCCTTATGTTCCTCTTGACGAGGCGACATGGAAGCTATTGGTTTGACTGATTTGGAGAAAAAAGTACAACAAACCTGGGACAATGGCTGCACTTTGGATTCTTATTTACCCATCAAACAATTTTTTTTTTATGTTTTGGGTTTCTATATATCTAGTTGAAGAATGTTCTGTAAAAATTGCCCTTCAATAATGAAGTTTTGACTATAAATTTACCCTTCAATGATGAAGTTTTGATTAAAAAATCACTCGAAAATGAGAATATTTAACCTATTTGATCCGCGAATCACTATGTGCGTTGTTTGTGACAGAGCATTTCTTTGTCAAATTCCATCCCTAATCGCCGTGTGACATTTTCTCTGTCAAATTCCATCCCTAATTGTCGTGTGACACTTTCTCTGTCAAATTCCATCCCTAAATTAATTTCAGTGTTGAACTTTTAAGTTAATTTTATAATAAATTGGTTTTTAAACAATTTTTTGAACATTTTTATAGAGTATGAGGAAGTGTAAAGTGAAATTATGTTTAAAAGTTTTGATTATTCCATTAAATCATAATAATTTAATCAAAATTCTTTATCGATTCTTTTTATATCAGAAAATTCGAAAAAACAAACAAAAATTGACTCTGTTAAGTTCACTTAATCTTCCCCATACTCCATGCTTTAGTCCGAAAAACCATTATATATATATATATATAGACTTAGATAAGTATATTGTTGCAAGCTACTATGAAAGGGAATGAATAATTGAAGCAGTTCTACCTATAGTTTTTCATAGGATTTATAAAATCATATAGGACAATGTAGTATAGAATGCACCCGTGGGTGTTTCATTATGATTATTAATTAAAATTGGAAAAGGTTCGAGGAAATAGATATTAATAGAAATTGAAAAATATTATTAAATTTTAGAAATTGATTATTATTAAATATTCATATTGTCTTTCCAATGTAACTCCACTTTCTAAGTAGCATGCTTCATCTTTTCATCAACTCATTATTGAGCATTAATTTACTTGTATGATTTGAGATGTTCCAATAGCTTTAATACTACATTATTACCTAAAGCATATAGGAAAAGAAAACTGCAATTGCCTTTGTTCATATTAAATCTTTTTTTACTTGTGCATTTGTGGTGGACAACCACAAAGTCTCATCCTTATTTGTGGGACTTGTATGAAACAACAATATGATATGCCTATTTTATAGTATTTTCAAATAATTTTTTTTAAGGGTATGAAATCTCCTTCTCTAATTTTAATCTTGTAAGAAAATTACTACTTTAAACTAACTTATTTTTCTTTTGAAATATTTCTTTGGAAATATAGATATATCTTGTGATATTTGTTGTATTATATGCGAGAGAAATGACTCTTTTTTTTCTTTTGAAAACATATATAGATATATCTTGTGGTATTTGTTATATTATATGGCATAAAAAGAACATTGAAAGAGTTCATGTCTACCTTTTTACCATGCAACAATACTAAAGGTGTGCACTAATAAAAATCATTTTTTTTAAATTAATGGTGATGTTGGTTTTAATTACCAATTGAAATCTCTATTTTCTTTTTAAGGAAAAAAGTTGTTCATTTAAATAGATGGTCATTTGCATGAAGTTCATGGCCTCAAAAGAGGTAATCTAGTTTCACAAGGAGAAAAAGTAATTAGTGTGTTATTTTAAATAAATAATAACATACTTTTGTTATAGAGAAAATATAATTAGTGTGTCATTTTAAATAAATAATGTGTTGGTAGTGTTGGGGCCAAAAGCCCCACTTTTGTAGTGTTGAAGCCTCTAAATGAAGAATAAGACAAGCATGATAGGTTCTTGCTCAATGATATAATGAATATGGAGTGAGTGCAAGTTTATGAAGGTTTCTCATGGCAAGTTAGTGGCAATGCAAACATGGAACAACAATATGTTGACTTGGAGGGATGATTCGAGGTACTTTCACAATGAATTTGAATATAGTGTAAGGCTAAATGTTGGAAATTGAATTAGCTTCTAGAATATATAAATTTTATTTATGAATTTTTTGTATGACCATGTGAAATTTATTGCAAAATATATTGCATATGTTCTCTTCAGTGTAGGTGTTGAGTACATAAATGTTGGTTGATTTCCCTAAAAAAATAGTACAATAATATATAATATATTATGAAAGTCAATATAACCCTATAAATTATAGATCTCACTCTATACTAGTGGCATATAATTTTTTTTTAAAGGGTAAAATGATAAAAAGTTATAGTAGTAACAAAAGGGGTCTATATTTTAAGATTCTAACATATGTTAAGACAAAAACTAAATTAAAAGAAGTAAACAATATTATATTTTTTAAATTATATAATTCGAATCTACATAATCGGATCTATATGTGTGTGCAGTTTCATCAACAATGGATAAAAATGACGTGAAAATGGAGATATGGAGAGGCATTTGGAAAAATGGAGGTTTTGTTGTTTTTGCAGTCCAAACCACTAGAATCATCATACCAAACAAAAATTCAAAGAAATCAAGTCAGCAAACATGTGGGTAAGTAGAAACACTCCTATTGAAAAAAAGGAAAAAATGAGGTTTTGTTTTTTTTGCAGTCCAAACCACCAAGATCATCATACCGAACATAAATTTGAACCAACCAAGTTAGAAAACATGTGGGTGAGTAGAAAGACTCCTGCTAAGAAAATGAATTTTGAATAACACACATACATTCTAGAATAACACACACACACACACACACACACACATCTTAGTAATTTGTCCATAACTTTCTACCTTGACATTCAATTTTGGAGTTCTTTAGCTTGTTGGAAAGGTCTTTAATAGCTCTAAATTATGTGTAATTATATTTTATGTTTCTACATAGACAATTGTTTATTTTCAAAAGAATAGAAAATGAATGTTTGGGCCATGATCGATACCTCAAATGGTAATATGGGTGCTCTTAGGAGTTTTTTCACATGAGGGGTGAATTTTAGGGACTTGACCATTGTAAGAGAAGGAAAATATGAGAATTAGGCTCTAAGGAATCTTATAGAGCTCATGGTATATGAACAAGGATTCAAACCACCACACAGGCCCTCTAAAGGGGATACTCAACCTCCAAGTGGAATATGGTTGCTCCTATAATGCCTTGGGTAGTAGGGATGGGTCTCAAGGCCTTGCCAATGGGTATGGGAGGAAAATAAGGCCCTCGATCTCTATCCTCTAGATGAATACTTTAGGGGCCAAGGGCCATGGATAAGGCCACAAACCATAAAACATGCACTATATAGGATATTGTTGTCCTTAGAGTGGGATATGGGCACCAATATGAGGTTTTGTGAAATAGTGATGGGTATTAGACCATGGTTAGGGAGAATTTGATGGAAATAGCTCTAAATTAAAATTCTTGAGTTAATGAGACATGATCAAGGCCTCAAACCATAACATAAACCATTTAGAGTGGATCTTTGGCTCATACAAGTGGGATATGGATGCAATCGTAAGTTCATGTGCCAAATATGGATGGGTGTTGAGGCCTTGACCATAATCAAGGTAGGAAAATAAGTTCCTTAGAACATAAATGGATATATAGGGATCATTGGTCATGAACATGACCTCAAACTACATTGCAATCCCTTTATAGGTTTGATATTGACCTCTAAGTGGAATATGGCTATCATTATGAGGTCTTGCATGCTAGGGATGGGTCTTAAGGCAGTGGCCATGGTAAAGGCAGGAAAATAAGGACCTTTTGGGCATAGATGAAGCCTTTAGGGATCAAGGGACATAAACAACATCATAATCCACATAACATGTCCTCTATAGGGGATCATTGTCATTTAAGTGAGATATGGGTGGGTGAAATCATGAAGATGGGTTACACTTTTGCTTGTTTTATGAGAAAAAAAACTGTATTTTCACAAGTTATTCAACTTCCGACATACAAAAGTATTTTTTTTATTTAGAATTTCACTTTACAGTAAAAACAAAACTTGTGAAGAATTGTGTTAGCTTTCCAATGACTATTTTGCAATTTTTTTTTATCACGATTTGATATGTCAATTTGACAATTGTTTAACAGTATGTTTCTTAAACATGAAATGAATGATAATGAGTTACTTATTTATACAACAATGTATCTATTATTAAACTTATGTTTTTAAGAAACAAAATATACTGCAACAATCTACAGAGACTCTATTTTATTATGACCATTATTTTGAATTTAACAGGTGAATATTATAATTTCTAGAATTTGTTTAAGTTGACCAAGCTGAAAATGTTGCAGAGTTTAAACACATGTTTTTCTACACCTTGTATCTATCTTAATTTTTACTTAAAACTAAAATTTAAATATACCTTTTTGAAAAGAATAGTTTAAGGATTATGGATATATTTTTTTTCAAATTTTTTCACTCTCTATTTTTAGAGATACCAATATTTCATTTCACCGAATCATAATGTATGTTGAAAATATTATGTAGTGATTTGTTTTAAAAATTAAATAAAATTAGATAAAAATAAAGAAAATGAAAAAAAAATATACGAATTGAAAGTAGATTCATTTTTGGAAATGCTGGTGTCATTTTTGAAACCAAATTCTCAATGTAAGAAGGAGTCCGCAACCTCTGAAGTTTAGTTATGCTTGGGGCAATTCTTTGGTTTTAGTTTTCAGTTCCAATTTCTTGTTTTCGGCCGAAAAAATATTTCAGCCGAAAAAATATTGTTTCGGCTGAAAGACTAAAATCTAACGGAATCCATCAAAACTGAACGGTTTCCAAGTCTTTCGGCCAAAAAACTAATTCTTTCGGCCGAAAAAAACTTCTTTCAACCGAAAGACTGTCGAACGAATTCCGTTTGTCGGAAAAAATGAAATGACACGTATGGTTTTCTTTCGCGCCAAATTGTATAAATAGGATTTCGACCAAACACATTTAACACAATCCATCAAATGAACAAAGAGATATAAGCTCGAGAATATGGATTTCAAAGCATTTCTATTATTGATTGCAGCTATGTTCTTTTCTTTCTTTATTTCTTCCCTCTATTCCATAGGCTTAATCGGAGGATCAATATCGATACATGGTGGTTTTTTAGAACACTTAAACAAAGTTTCAAATCATCTTTTTTGTTTTTGTTGAATAACGTAAATGATGTTTGTTCAAGTTTTTATTGGAATAACAATTTATATGTTGAAAGATAAATGTTGAGGATTTTTTCAAGGTGAAGTCTTTGTTGAACATATCCTTTACAGATAACTATAAAAGTCATGGGAAACAAAAGTTTGTGCAAGAGAAAATATGATCGCACTCGAGATGATACTCGCCAAATCGAACAAAGAAAAGAGCTTTATCGGAGAAAGAAACAAGAACGTGCAAATATTGAAGAAATAAACGATGATAATGTCAATAGAGATTTTCGACAAGAAGAAGTTCAACCAGGTATGCATGCACATATGATGATCGAGCACACAACACACATTGGGAATGTATTCAGAAAGTACAAAATTCAAAGTATAGAATTCAAATTAAAAATATTGTAAATAATATAATTGATTGTAATTACAATTTGATGTTTTTCAAAAAACATAAATAGATTTGTCTCATAATGTCGAAGAAGACATTGAAACC
>ML776925.1:70772-90767 GCA_009831015.1 Picea engelmannii
TTAAGTCTCGAGCTCACCACTACATTCCAATAATCACAATACTAAATGACGGAAATAAGAATAATAATAAAAAAGACAACTACATTAATATCAAATATTTGAACTTCTTCCTAGATAAAATGAAACTAGGTACAATAATTGTAATGAGAAAGCAAGTAAATTTTATAAGTATAAGGGCCACGTGTCCACGGACTGTGAGTTGGCCGCAGGTGGCCAGCCCTGTGGCCAAGCCATGGGCCACGGCTTGGCCACAGGGTTGGCCACTCGCGGCCAACTCACAGTCCAACACTACAAATTACACTAGAAATTATTACTTAAATTATATTCTACTGGACTGTGACTGTGAGTTGGCCGCGGGTGGCTAGCCCTGTTGCCAAACCGTGGGCATGCCCACGGCTTGGCGACAGGGCTGGCCACCCGCGACCAACTCATAGTCCAACACTACAAATTACACAGTCCAAGTTACAAATTACACAGTCCAACACTACAAATTACACTACAAATTATTACTAAAATTATATTCTAGTGGACTATGACTGTGAGTTGGCTGCAGGTGGCTAGCCCTGTGGCCAGCCACCCATGGCCAAATCACAGTCCAACACTACAAATTACAAATTACACAGTCCAAATTACACTACAAATTACAAATTACACTACAAATTACAAATTACACAGTCCAAATTACACTACAAATTACGCTTGAAATTACACTACAAATTATTACTAAAATTATATTCTACTGGATTGTGATTGAGTTGGCCACCCGCGGCCAACTCACAGTCCAACACTACAAATTACACGGTCCAACACTACAAATAACACTACAAACTATTACTAAATTTATATTCTAGTGGACTGACTGTGAGTTGGCCGCAGGTGTCCAGCCCTATGACCAAGACATGGGCATGCCCACGGCTTGGCCACAGGGCTGGCCACCCATGGACACCTCACAGTCCAACACTACAAATTACACTACAAATAATTACATTTAAACCATAAATTTTAAAACTTATTACTGAATATATATTCTACACTATTGAAATTTACCAGTTGTTCGGCTCGTCCATGCTCACAAACACAACGACGACCCCTGCGCTCACGAACTCACGACAACCCCTGCGCTCACGACCTCCCGGTGACCTCACAAGCACAACCTCCTCACAGACAACCTCACGCCCTCATGTCCTTTGCTATCAAGAAACGACAACAAATTTTGTAAAATGTTTCAACATCGATGTGTGGTTGATATATAAACAATCTTTCGGCCGAACAAATTTTCGGTCGAACAAATTTTCGGCCGAATTATCTTTCGGCTGAAAAATTGTTTGGCCGAAAGAGGTTTGCCGGAAAGAAAATATCCAGCTGAATAAATTTGTACACGCAAATCGAGGGTGCGATTATTGCACCGTTCGATTTGACGTTTATTTTTTTGGCCAAAAACAATATCTTTCAGCCAAAAAATATTATGAGTTCGGCCAAAAAAATGTTTTTCGAAATTTTGGAGACCTGGTTTTCACGAAAGTGTAACCCACCTCCGTGATTTCACCCAGGTACCATTACGAGATTTTGTGCATTAGGGATGGATCTCAAGGCCTTAACCATGGTTTAGGGAGAAATATTGGGCTAATGGGAAATGATTAATGCCTTGAAATACAACATGAGCCCTCTAAAAGGGATCTTTTGCATACAAGTGGGATAGGGGTGTTGTTGGGAGTTCTTGTGTAGTAGGGATGGGTCTCAGGGCCCTGACCATGATTAGGGGAGGAAAATAAGGTCCTTAATATCTAAATGAATCATATAGGTATGATGGGACATAAATGATTCCTAAAACTACCACAAAAACCTCTTGAAAGTACTTATGTCTGAGTACCATTAAGAGGTTTTGTGCCCAAGATACGGCTCTTCATCCTTTAGCCCAAAATGAAGCTTCTATGACCTTGGTCCCTAAACTAGGCCTCAAAAAACCACACAAACTCAAATCATTAGACTCTTGGTTGGATATGGTAATCATTAAGATAATTTGTGTACCGAGAATGGGTCTCGGGGCCTTGACCATTCTCAATGAATGGAAACAAAAGTTGTAGGATTTGAATGAATCATTTAGGGATCATAATCCATTAATGACACCTTGAACAACCAAACAAACCCTCTAGATGGAACATTTTACCTACAAATGAGATATGGCAACTATTAGAAAGTTTTAGACACAATGGATAGATTTCAAGACCTCATTGATGCTAGTAAGAGGTTTGGCACACTTGGGATTGGTATCAAGGCCCTAAACATGGTCCAAGGACAACCACTAGGGTGTAAAAGATATTTTTAGGAAATTGATGATGGGTCTAAATGGCCTGTCAATCAAGAAGGAAAATAAAAGAACTCTTTCATTTACAAGTTATCTCAAAGAATAGTAATATTTAAACACTTGTTGATAGTGGGTCACAAGTAAATCTTATTTCATAGAAAGTTATTTAAATTTTGGGACTGGAGACTAGTGTTACAAAAACAGGATCGTGGAGCAATAAAATAAGACAAATGCATAAATAAAACACAAAAGATACACAATACAATAGAGACATAGATATACATGGTTCACCCAGTGTGGGCTACGTCCACCAGATAAATTTCCAGGTCCCTCCTTTTTATTATCCAGCAAAATGAAGGGATACAACCTACAACACACCCATTGTAACTTCCTCTTCTTTCTCTCACAATCTCCTCTCTAAGAATACAATATTCGCCATAATACAAAGCCACAATACAATTCCCTCATAAAACAAGGTTGGCTTCTAGGGAAAAAATCCCTAAAAATAACTTCTACCATCATATCTGCGACCTTATAATGAACGGTCCAGATTGACTACGAACTTACAATATTTTACAAGGCAAAGTTTCCCAAATTTTCACTTCGGGGGTGCTAGCCCCGAATCCCTTGCCAGGGGAGGCTACAAAAATTGTCGTCGTCCCCCCCTGGACCCCCCTGGAAACGGTTGTGGGGGGGAAAGCCCCCCACACCCCCTTGTTAGGGAATCGGGTCCAAGCATGGCTGAAACAAACCTATGAATCAGGAAGCTAAATAGTCTCCACAACCAACAATCTCCCACTTGGATATACAACCTTCACTTTCCAATTGCCCTGTTCAAATTAGATTTTTCCTTATATCTGGAACATGTCTTACCTCTTTCAACAACCATTGGTTTCCATTATTTTGAATTATTTTTACCTTTCCCATTCCAACAATTTTGCATGGTGCATCATCACCCAAATGAACTTGTCCAAAATCACCTTGAACATAATCTAGAAAAATTTTCCTATGGGGTGTGGCATGAAATGAAGCCCCTGAATATACTACCCAAGACTCATAAATGTTATCTATAGAAAGAATCAAATTATCTTGTAACACATCACCTATTACATTTTCTTCCTTATTTTTCTCATGTTGTCCATCTCTTTGTTTCTTTGGAGATCTGCAGTCTTTCTCTAGATGTCCTTTCTTCCCACAATTCTAGCACTCTATCTTTCCTAGTCTGGATCTGGATCTGCCCTTCTTATAATTCCCACGGTTCCCTGAGCCCTTTCCTCTATACTTTTGTCTTCCCTTGTTATCCATGTTTAATGCATTACCTGATGTCTCACCTGTTCTTTTCCATCGCATTTCCTCACTAAGGATAACACCAACAACATCATTAAATTTTAGAGTGTTTGAACTAGAGACAGAGTTACTTAGAGCCATGACCAAGCCGTTCCAGCTTTCTGGCAATGAGAAAAATATTACAACGACTGCAACAGAGTCTTCAGCTCTTTCTCCTATCCTTGGCTTACAATGATGTTCAACCAACTTCAGCATCCTTTACTTGGCTTACCTTACATGCGTTCATATATGTGTCATTTGTATATGTGCATATATAGAAGTGCACATATATGGAAGCCACCTTCCATAAATGTGTCTTCAGTATATGCATGCTTCCATATATGCACATATACAGAAGTTGTCGTCTATAAATACACTTTATGGAAGCACGCATATACAGAAGACACCATTCTGGAAGTGGAAAGATTCTATATATGCATGGTCCGTATGTGCGCATTTATGGAAGCCCTCGTTCGTATATGCGCATATACGAAAGCACGCGTATACAGAAGCCACCTTCCGTAAATGCGTCTTTCATATATGCATGCTTCCATACATGCACATATACATAAGTTGTCTTCCATAAATGCACATTTATGGAAGTCAGCCTCCGTATATTCACACTTCTGTATTTGCACATATACGCTGACCTTCTCCATAAATGCGCATTTATGGAAGCACACATATATGAAAGACACCATTATGGAAGTGGTCAGCTTCCGTATATGCGCATTTATGGAAGTAGTCGTCCGTATTTGCGCATATACGGAAGCACGCATATACAGAAGCCACCTTTCATAAATGTGTCTTCCATATATGCATGCTTCCATATATGCGCTATACAGAAATTGTCGTCCATAAATGCACATTTATGAAAGTCGGCCTTTGTATATGCACGCTTCAGTATATGAACATATAAGTTGACCAATTTCATATATGCACATTTATGGAAGCATACATATACGAAAGACGCCATTATGGAAGTGGCCAGCTTCCGTATATGCATCGTCTATATGCGCATTTATGGAAGTTGTCGTCTATATATGCACATATATGGAAGCACACATATACGAAATCCACCTTCCGTAAATGCGTCTTTCGTATATGCGTGCTTCCATATATGCACATATACAAAAATTATCGTTTGTAAATGCACATTTATGGAAGTTGGCCTCTGTATATGCACGCTTTCGTATATGCACATATATGTTGACCACTTTCATATATGCGCATTTATGGAATCACGCATATACGAAACACACCATTATGGAAGTGGCCAACTTCCGTATATGCGTCGTCTGTATGCGCATTTATGGAAGTCGTCGTCCGTATATGCGCATATACGGAAGCCACCTTCCGTAAATGTGTCTTTCGTATATGTGTGCTTCCATATATGAGCATATACAGAAATTGTCATCTGTAAATGCACATTTATGGAAGTCGACCTCCGTATATGCACATATACGCTGACCACTTCCATATATGCACATATATAGAAGCACGCATATATGAAAGCCACCTTCCATAAATGCATCTTTTGTATATCTGTGCTTCCATATATGCACATATACATAAATTGTCATCCATAAATGCACACTTATGGAAGCCAGCCTCCGTATATGCACATATACATTGACCACTTCCATATATGTGCATTTATGGAAGCACGCATATACGGAACACACCATTATGGAAGTGGCCAACTTCCGTATATGTGTCCTCCGTATATGTGCATTTATGGAATCCTTCGTCCGTATATGCACATTTATGGAAGCATGCATATACAGAAGACACCATTATGGAAGTGGCTAGCTTTAGTATATGCGTCATTCATATACGGACGACGCATATATGGATGACAACTTCCATAAATGTGCATATACAGACAATGCATATACGAAATCATGCATATACGAAAGCCACCTTCCGTATATGCATGCTTCCATATATGTGCATATACAAAAGTTGTCATCAGTAAATTCACATTTATGGAAGTCGGCCTCCGTATATCCGCATATACGAAAGGGCACATATACGAAAGAGCGCATATACGGAAGCCACCTTTCGTAGATGTGTCTTTCGTATATGCGTGATTCCATATATGCGCATATACAGAAGTTGTCTTCCATAAATGTACATTTATGGAAGTCAGCCTCCGTATATGCACGCTTCCGTATATGCACATATACGTTGACCACTTCCATAAATGCGCATTTATGGAAGCACACATATACGGAAGAAACAATTATGGAAGTGGCCAGCTTCCGTATATACGTCGTCCATATATGCACATTTATGGAAGTTGTTGTTCGTATATGCATCATCGTATATGTGCATATATGGAAGCGCGCATATATGAAAGCCACCTTCCGTAAATGCATATTCCGTATATGCATGCTTCCATATATGCGCATATATAGAAGATGTCTTCCATAAATGCACATTTATGGAAGTCGACCTTCGTATATGCATGCTTCTGTATATGAGCATATACGCTGACCACTTCCATAAATGCGCATTTATGGAAGCACACATATACGAAAGACACCATTATGGAAGCGGTCAGCTTCTGTATATGTGTCATCTATATATGCACATTTATGGAAGCCCTTGTCTGTATATGCATCATCCATATATGCACATATACGGAAGCCACGTTCCATAAATGCATCTTCCGTATATGTGTGCTTCCATATATGCGCATATACAAAAATTGTCATCCGTAAATGTACATTTATGGAAGTCAACCTTCGTATATGCACGCTTCTGTATATGCACATATACGCTGACCACTTCCATATATCCGTATTTATGGAAGTGGAATTTGCTTGCTTTGAATAAAATATAAGCCTTATCCCTTTGCTTGTTTGTTTGATTATATTATTATTATTTATAAATATTTATTAATATCTTTTTAAATATAAAAACTATTAGCCTTCACTACATTTTTATCATAATCTTAGAGGTTGGAATTTAAAGCCACCTCATCACCTCGATCCATCGTGACATGGTTTGATCGCGAATTCCATGTGGAGTAATCTCTACCTTAGGGCTCGAAGATAGAACCCTCTCAAAGAAAAAACTACATAGTATGGATGTGAACCCAAAGTTCCTCATTCTGTCGAGTTTGCAATCCGTCAATTGGCTCTTCATGTTGGCCAATAGTGAGGTGCACCGATCATAAACCATGGGTCTCAAACACTCCACTGCATAGAACATGAGTGGCCTTGATGCTTGGTGCAATGAGGCCGACCTTGATATCCGTGTGAGTAGCAAGACAACAATCTTTAGACCCATGTTCTCAATATCCCTGATAGGGAGTTGGCTATCGCACTATGTGGGTGAAAAACTCAAATGGTGAAGAACTATTGTTTGGATGACTACTTGTTGATTTTAGTGGCTAGAACTTGTTGTTGTAGACAAATTTTGCTACAGCCATGGGGATGTTACAAAATTTTGTTGATAACACTCATTAACAACCCTCTCTTGATATCAAAGTCTTGGTTTAAACATTGAAAGATTGTCTACTAATTGCTAGCTTTGTTTTCTAACCTCATACATTTGATTTTAATGGTTTAATTTGCAGTTGTAATAGTTTCTTTACTATTGATATATATTTCCATACTGCTGCAATTTTGGGACACCAAGGTTTCTTGCTAATTCCCCATTGGTTTTGAGGCTTATATCATCATATATTGTCTTGTTTTTTTTTTCTAACACTGATTTGCAGGTACCCAATCTTGGAAACCATTTACCATTTCCAAATAATTTATCCTCAATCCTCATTCTCATCCTTGACCTTGATCGATAAGGGTATTCTTCAAGCTCCTTGTTTCTTCCTTTGCAATCACCCTAGGGTCACCCGAGAAGCCTCCCTAAAATGAGGGGGATATATATTGAGGTGATAGAGATAGGTATTCCCAGTTGTGTCACACTTATTGTTTGGGTTGGGCTTTCCCCAAACTACAAACTGTGCAATAATAGTAATATAATGTATTTTGGCCATCATCTCCCCTTTTGACCTCACACATTAGGGGGAATTTGTTATAGCACTGTTTGACACTCTCATGTATTAGATTACTTTATTTCTCCATCATCCCCTTCATACATATCCCTTGTAGCTTGGGCCCACTCTAAACACTACCAAAAAATCCTCCTTAGTAATTGACACACACTTTTTGCTCACAATAGAAGTGTGTATATGCACTTTCTCCTCATAAAAGGTGTGTGCACCTCAAAAAGTGACTAACGAATATAAAATTCATGAAAATTACGCTCTCTTGAGAAGGTTTTAGGAAAACTACTTATGTAACTCTCTAAAACTCATGGAAGATGGTCTCAACCATCTTGAAATGGTATAAAAAGAGGCCCAATGGAAGGAATAGATAAAAGCATGCATGCAATAACTGAGTTATCCTCTTTCCCAAATAAATCAAATTCAGTTGTCCCCCTATGGTTTTTATGACCTTCATCCCTCAAGAAGCCCTTGTTCCCTAAGTAGTATCTCCCTTTATTTTTTTGAGGACTAAAACCTCTCTGTTTTCCTCATAATTGAATGGAGAAGAGTCTTGGAGTTTGAAGTAGTCCTGTGTGGCCCATGGATGGAGGAATTTAGATGATGTTTACAGACAATGATAGCAGGGAGATTAGGTATATGCTTATGTATCACTATTTATTATAATCAAAATGAAGATCTCTCTTCTTTCTCTCCCCAAAAATCTGTCTCAATTTCAATAATTTGATCTCCTTTCATTGTTTGGATGAAGTTTTGACTTACCTGATAGAGTTAGTTAAGGTAGTTATTACATGTTTAATTTTGTTTCTACCAATAAGTTTGAGGAAGTTTTTTATTTCCTTGTGTGCAGGTATAAAAACTCGGATAGGAGCAAGGATGGCTAGAGTGAGACCAAATTTCAAGACTCATCTCCAACTGGCAATCAGGATCAGGTAGGTCCCCTCATAACTAACTGGTATCTATGGAAAGATCATTGTAGGCTACTTTAGAGATTGAATTGTATTGTTCTTCAAATATGATCTATTAATATTTCACCCTTGCTATAGGATTAGTTTTATTCACAACACCTTGTGCAATGGATCAATGGATCTAGAAGAATTGGATCGCTCTAATCAAAGGTAATATTTCTTACTACTTCTATGGAAAGGGATTTTACACATTTCTATTTGATTTGAAGGAGGAAAAGGGTAAATAATATTTTGAATTGGGCCTTATTTCATGCCCCCCCCATGTAATTTACCTCAATTTTTGGTCCTTGTATTTTTATTCATATGTGGATCTTCCCTTAATGGTCCCGTTCCTAGGTGCACTTCCCCAATCTTCCCTTGCACCATTGGAATGATGAATCCATAGAATCCAGAAAAAACACCCTAGGATAGTTTGTTGACAAGTATGAGCCCAAATATGGAATGTTTTCATGTGCTTGTATATGAATTGAATTAGTAGATTTTGAACAAAGGCCTCATTGAATCTATTAACCAATGCTTAAAACTAAAGGTAAGTCTCCTTTTGAAGTCCCTAATCGATACATAATCCTATCAAATATGGATCCATATATGTAGTAAACCACCCCCTCTCTATCTATTCCTTCTAGTCACTCTCCTCTTGCCAATGAAGGTCTTCCTCCTTCCTCCAAAACCCTCCCCCCCACCTAGGGTGACTCTTTGTAGACATGCCTTTGATAAGGAGATACCTATGTATATCCCTTTTGATCTCCCAAAATTCTCCTTGAGAAATAAGATATCCTTCAAGAATTCCCATTTCCTCTCCTATCCACCTTCAGCCTTCCCATAGTGGAGTGATTATTAGGAAAAATATCCTTCAATGACAATAAGAGGAGGATGATACCAAAGGGAAAACAAAGAAGAAATCCAGTCGTAAGCTAAACAAAGAGAAATGAAAAGAAGAAACAAATAATGAAAAAGAATTGGGATCCCAAACAACCATGCCAACTACTTAAGATAGCAATAGGAAAAGAAAACCATCCCAATAAATGAATATACTCTCTTGGAACTACAAGGGGCTAGGAATTGTGAGAAATAAAGAAGTAGTTCAAGATATGATACACTCTTAAAGACCATCTATTACTCTACTTCAACAAACCAAGTTAGAAGGAGATATAGCACCAAAGTTTGATAATAAATTATGTTCTTCTTCATATTGGCATGAACATATGTGTTTAGTTCTTCTACTTCATCTCTCTCATTAACATTATATTTCACCTATAATCCCTTGCATAAATTTCCCTTTATGTTCTATTCTATCCTCCCCCATATTTTATATTTCCCTTTTCTTCTCTTTTCAACTTCTCTTAATGGCATGAAAGTGAATTTATGTAGATTCTACCATCCATTATACCGAAATTGTCAAATTTAGATTGAAGATTAACTTGGCAATCTTAGAATGTAAGAGTTTAACTTAGATTCAAAATATAAAAAAAAAATAAAAAATACACAAATTTTGATTTAAAAATTTTCATTAATATTGTAATTTAAATGTTCATACAATTCACAATATAAATATAATTCCAAATTACATAAATGTACAGTCATAAAGTACATTTTACAAAATGACATAGAAGATAAACCACTACAAGAAGAAAATGTTTAAATTGATAATCATGGAATTGACACTTGGAAATTGGGAACAAGAATCCTTTGCCCCCAATATTGATGCGATGCATCCACATTGAGTAAGTTAAATCTTCATTAAAAAATAACTTTTGTGTTAATGATGATATTGAATTTATGTTATAAAACTCAATGACACCATTATTAATGCCTCATATAGTGTTAGTATTGAAAATTATATTAAATAGATTAATAAAAAAAAATATTTAAAAAAAGAAAAAGAAAAAAACAACCTTAGTGTTAGGTTGAGTGAGAATATAAAGAAGTATGGGCTAAGTAGATGCACAAAAGTGAACATACTCTTTGATGGTTGGTGTATTTGAATATCACTTGTCGATTTCAACTTCTAATATGATCACCTTTATTTTTTGCAATATCTAAAACTGGTCAAAAATTGGAGAAAGCCTCACCTAAACACTAAAATAATCCTATGACACATTTACATAAACATAATTTAATTTAATTTTTTTTATTGTTGAATGCCTCCAATGCATTGGCCACATGGCCAACTCTATCTTTTTCCCGGAAAACATTGTTGAGAAACTAAATTTTATGAGCAACGGTAAAGGCATATGTAAAGGTCAAGCCTCTGAATTATAGAAAAGTCTTATCTTTGTTCATAATCCATTTCATGTCTTATTAGACTCAAAAAAATAAAAATAAAAATACTACAGTGATGATGATGATGATGAGTAATGTCTACTAAGACCTAATTGGTCTATCCGATCTTAAGAGGGTAAGTGATTACTTGTGGTTTTTTAAAATTTTGTTTCTGTGCTCGAAAAGCATTAAGAAAAGCTTTCCAAGATCAATATATTGTAGACATTTAGAAATAAATTAAAATAAAATTTCACAAATTACATATATTAAAAAGGTTATAAATAAAAGAATAAATTAACATTAATTTAAATGTTTTAAGTTTTGGTTATCTTTATGTATATTTTCAAATATTAAATTATTTATGTATTTAAAAATTCAATTTAAACAATATAAAATTGTGATTTCGTCCAAATTTATATGGTTATATTCCAATCAAAAAATCAAAACATAAAATGTTTAGAAAAGAAAACACCAATAAATAATAATAACCTTAAAGTTAATTTCAATTAGTTAATGCACCGTACACATTGCCGAATAATCCGACTAGAGTGCTTAAGCCGAAGCTCCATGATCTGCAAAACACACTCTCTGATTGGAAAAATTACATCTGAACATACATCTGTTACATAAATTGACAGTCTATATCTGAACATACTGCTGTTACATAAAATATTTGTTTGGAACAACACAGACTTGGACTCTCTTAACTAATTTAGTTTTCTTAATTGGTATAAACTAAAAAAACTCGTTGCACGTTTGTTGTGCGTTTTTTTTCCTCTCCCATGTCATATTCATGGGTGTGCTGTAACAAGTCTTGACATCGTATGAGAGTTCAGTGAATTACAGGAGGAATAATTTTAATGGATGAAAAAAAAGATGTGCCATATTCACAACATGTAAAGTTTCCGGCAATGGAATTTGTTTTAACATGTAGAGTTTCATATAAAATAATTGATGACAGGGTGTAGTCCATGTCTTACAAAAACAAATCGTATTCAACATTTCAAAGTTATAAGCCAGTGGATCTTTTATTTTTATCGATATGTGATGTTCGTTTAATATACTTTCCCAGGGACATATGCCCATATTTATCTCACTTTCGTTGCAATTTTTCTTTGTCACTAAGACAAGTTAATTGTGACAAGATACAACAAAACAAAACCGTAACATCCCATTCCACCGGGGTTCCACAGGCCGCACCGCATAAGAAGCATAGAATCATCCGCTTAATGGAGGAATTTTCGTGACCATAGATGATTTCCTTTCCATAGCCAAGGCCCCCACCTGGACCTAACTCCAGCCAATAAAGCATTGAGCAAGAATGCGGAAGAATATGTTAGAGATTTCCACGTGGAAGGAGTTTTTCCAAAAGATTCTCCGTGAATATCTCTAAGAAGAAACGCACTGCCCAGTCCCCACTTCAACCAAACCAGTATTTGTAAAGCACCATATATCCACTTCCCAAAAGCCTATATACCAAGAGTTCCTGCCACTATAGTACCGGATAAAATGCACATTATCTCCAAATATATCATTGCTAAAGACAGGAGGTGCATAGCCAGCCCACATATTGCAGTGCCAATCGTGGCCTAAAATACACGGCATCGTCCATGGACACAAGATGATTATCACTGCACCTAAACATTCTTCACTGCTGGGAGACATGGCAGCCAAGGACATGGAGAAATCCATGCCCAAAACAATAGCAATGCCTGCCATTATCATTGTAAATCTAGCCATAGACGGTGGCACAGAACTATCGGCCCCGCCGTCAAATGCAATAAATACAACCCAAAAAATAAAGCAAACCATGTTGACACAACCCACTATAAAATATACGGTTCTGAAGCCCAGAAGATTACGTCTGAAGGTGAGCAATTGGAAGGTGTTATTGGCAACTGACTGACTGTGAGCAATTGGCAGGTGTTACTGGCATTCTGTTCCAGACAATCCCGGGCGCTTGCAAAACCAGAGAAACATCAAGACAAGGGATAGAATAGAAACAAGCCCGCCTACGACACCACCTACCACACCGGCGAGAGTCACCTTCTTGTTAGAATTAGAGGAGTCGGGCACACCAAAAGCATCTAACCGCAGAAACAGAAAGGTGCCATTTGAGAAATCGTACAGATTTAACAATTCATCGAACCACATTACACACTTCTGCGAAGTGTCATTAACAACGTAGGCATGTGCGGTGCACGAGCAATTGCTGAGACAGGCCATCGAGCACTGCCCTTGCCCTTCGTATGGAACCCCTTGAGGGGGAATAGATTTGCCACTCAATTCCACAAACCCGTCGCTGGCTATCTGGTTTCCAGCATGGTTGCAGCGTAACGAAGTCTTCCTAAAAAAGCCGCTTGACCACTGCTGAGATTCCCATTCACGTCTGTCCCTGGTAACAAAACCCGGCACGCAGGAAATTTGAATGATCGCTGGGCAGTAATGTTGCATTAACATCCATCAACTTACAATTAATACTGCTGGTATGTAAACATACGGCGAGCAATATCAGCCTGCTGCAGAGTCTTTAAGACTCTGTCAGCAGGCTGCCCATACATGATGCCATGGTGCATGACCATCACGCAGCCACCCTAAAAGACCGTGCTTAGTTCGGAGACCTCGGCTAGTCGGCCCCATCTCCGGGAGAGTCATTTTCATTTCCGTTTCCGTTGTCTTCTACATCAAGAAGTCCATGGCCAGCTTCGTTTCCCAATGCAGCTGCATTCAATTGCACGATCAAGATATGGTGCTGAAATGAGCGCCGACAAACAATCATGTTGATTTGGTGAAGGGACAGACATTCATGGTAGATTGATAGATTTGAATTTGAATTCGCGCTCTCTCATGTCAAGTTGAATTTCAATTTGAGCGCGCCCACCATTGTTGAAACTTTCAGCAATGAGCACCATTCTGTTTATTCAAATCCATTCATTTGAATTGGAAATGAATTGGAGCAAGAGTCTCACGCCATTCCATTATTCTGGTTTTGAATCATGAGAACGGCTATTGTTTGAATTTGGGAATCACAATGGGATCGAACTATTGGGCATCTTACAGGTTACAAATCCGTTTTTCAATCGTTTTCATTGAGCCCCCGCTCTCATGGTAAAGAACTGATTGCGTTGAAAGCCATTCCTCCTTTTGGGTTTTTTAATGTTGGTATTATAGCTAAAAAAAAATGTAATGCATTTAGATTTACTTGCTTCTAATATTATGTTTTGTTTTTTTAATGGGTGACATCTGCTTTGGGTTTGGGTGTACAGGTGATCACGAATTCACTGAAAAAATGAAATGCATTTAGATTTATTTGCTTCCAATATTATGTTTTGTTTTTCTATTGGGTGAGATATGGTTTGGGTTTGGAGCGATCACAGGTTCATTGATGTGGTTATAAAGTAATCCAAATTAAAAAACACACGTTTCTTTGTGGACATTGATTTCAGGATTCAATTCGAGATTTTCTTTGTTCATCAAGATAATGTGCAACGCAGGCGAGAGATCACTCAAGCAAAGAGGAGTGTACATTCGACCATGGAGGAAATATTGTTAAGTGTTTTTAAATTAAAGAATATGGAGTTTGCCAAAAACTATGTGAATTTTTGTTTTCTAATTACTGCAAATAGATGCGTCCATTTTTCATAATATGGAATTTGCTTTGTTTTCTAATTGCATTTTTCAGAATATGATAGAATTGCCCAGAATTAAATGTGAAGTTATAAACTTCCAAAAATTCTTTGAGAGACTATGAAGTTTTTTTATTTCTGTTTAAATTTTAAACATATCTTTCTATATCATTTAGATCGGAAATAAACTTCAAATTTATTAACTAGAGACTTATTTAGGGATTCCACATATATTTATAAAAGGAAATATTTATTTATTAAAATAAGGGATTCCACATATATTTATAAAAGGAAATATTTATTTATTAAAATAATTTTAAGAAATAAGGTTTTCAAGGATTTAAGTGATGTATTTTTACATTTGATTAATGGGTTGATACATTTTTATTTATTTTTTAATTGTGTATTTAATAATAATGGTGATAAAGATGGATGTTATTATTTATAAATATCAATTTTAATTTATTGAAGTTTTAAAAAATATAAAAAATAATATGTTTGTTTTAATGTTTTGTTTTCATAAGAAATAAATTTCAAAAAAGTTTTTTTATTTTTCATAGTTTTTAAAAAATGGGAAGAAGTATTCTATTTCTCTTTTATTTTGATGAATTAATAAATTATTAAAATTATTATTATCATAAATATTTTAAAATTAAAATTTAACATAAATATAAATCATATATTTTAATATAATTTATTATTATACTCTATTTTATTATTTTATGATTAAATATTTTAAATATGATTTATTATACACTTATTTATTTAATTGTGGTTATTAAAAAAATTGCTTATTTTAAAAGATTAAACTTAATATAAAATTAGGATAGTTTATATTTTTAGCTTTGTTAAAAAATGTTCGTATAATAAATTATATATATGCTTTTAATTTAATCCATTTCAACTAATTATATATCATTTTTATTAAACTATAAATACATGAAACTACAACAATAAAGAAACAATAAATATAGAAAAATATTTTCAATATATTTTATTGTTTGGGATTTCTTTTTTAATAATAAGGTGTTACTTATAATTTAGTTTGAATAAAAAATATTATTTTATCACAATATTATTTTAAATTATATTTATGATAAGATAACATAATACTTTTCAAATTATATTTATATATTTTTTTATAGTGTATTAATATATACATTATAAAAGATAACTTATTACAATAATAAGAAACAATTATCTCATTAAACATGTTAACTCTTTTACTTTTATTTTTCAATAAAAATAAATACTATATTAAACTTAAATATGTTAAAAATTATATTTATCTAAAATAATAATATTAATTTAATTTTAAGGTAATGACCAAGTCCCAAATCAAATTGGTGTATGAGACTCTTGTTTGTAGGAGAAGGGTCCTATGAAAATTGGTGTATGAGACCCCCTTCTTTGTGGGACAAGGGACCCCCTTCGCATATTGATTTGACTGCTAAAATTTACAGAGGTGTATATACACTACCCTACCCCCCTTGTGAATTTGAACCTATGGTCTCTAAGGACGATTTTTTTTTTTAAATTTTCTATTTAGAATTGTATTAACAAAAATTGCAGTGGCTTATCCCTGGGGGAAGCTCAATTTGCAAGTGTCATGATATGAAGTGCTATGTTCGATGAGGTTATGAGTTCAAATTGGTCTGATTTACCCATGCTTGCGGAAGGGAATTACGTATGGTACCTAGAGGTTATAGTGGTAGCGGTCAGAATCGACCACATGTCACACGAGTACAAGACCGACCCAGTTGTCGATTCCTCCAGTGATTAAAAAAAAATTGTGGTAGCTTCTACTCCATATAGTACATAGAAAAAATATTGAAATTCTATTGCCACAACTTATGAGCATAGATTCAAAATTCACTCGTCTATTTTTCTAGATATGCAAGAAAAATGCATTCCATGATCCCTTACATGAATATATCCGGACAAATGGTTGGCATAATAATTGACAAAAGAAAAACATGGTTATGTTGGATTTAGAGTTTGACTTCTTGTCACCATTGGTTGCGTTGTTGCTGGAGTTTATTTATTCTTTGCTAGTACTGTCCAAACTTATTTGATCGATGATGGTGTCATTGTTAATCCCGCCATCCCCATATTCTCTTTATTTGGAGGTTTTTATTTCTTAAATGCCTCGGCTTTATCAATCTCGTCTTCCCAACTTACCAATGGATGGGAGATGGTGTGAATCTGACTTTCTTTTCCCAAGTTAGGAGAATTTGAATCCAATACTTTTGGATGAGGAACTGGATTTTCGTTATTCGAAGGAATCTCCTTAGTAGAAACATCAATGGAATGGGGATTCAGATCTTGCGTTGTGGAAGAATCACAACTAGATTTTCTAATTATTTGATGATCTACAAGGGAGCCTTCCCACTTGAATGAATTACGTTGGTGTTTCCTATCCTTAATGTTCCCTTTAGGATAGTGTGTTGCTATGTGCTATGTTTCAAAACATTCTCTACATCATAGAGAGATTATTTCATAGTCCAACTTTTTCCTCTAGGAGTAGTTTTTTCTATTCAAAATAATTTTTGGTAAAAACCATTTGCCAAAGTCCATTTCCACACAAATTCGAGAATATGAATAAATGGTATGAAGTTCAATTTATTTGCTTACAAAAGGGAATTTACCTAAAACAAATCCGATGGAATCAAGAGAGGGTTCACCCCAAAAATGCAAGGGTTGATTCTGGAGATGGACCCAAACAAGAACTGAAGAAAGAGAAGCAATTAAAGTGTTGAAACAAGGAGACCAAGTCATCATGCACAAACGGAAGTGGTCATCTTCCTTATATGTGATCAACTTTCGTATATGTGTCATATATGCACATATACGAAAGTTGACCACTTCCATATATGCACATATACGGAAGCTGACCACTTCCGTATATGTGCATATACGGAAGTGGTCAGCTTCTGTATATGCACATATACAGAAGTGGTCAACTTTCGTATATGTGCCTATATGGAAGCCAACCATTTTCATATATGTGCTTATACAAAAGTGGTCAACATCTGTATATGCGCATATACGAAAATGGTCGGCTTTCGTATATGCGCATATATACGGAAATGGTCGGCTTCTGTATATGTGCATATACGAAAATGGTCGACTTTCGTATATGCGCATATATGAATGTGGTCGGCTTCCGTATATTCATATATACGAAAGCTGAGCATTTTGGTATATGTGCATATATGGAAGTGGTCAGTTTTCGTATATGCGCATATATGGAAGTGGTAAACTTTTGTATATGTGTCGTATATGCACATATACAGAAGTTGACCACTTCCGTATATGCACATATATGGAAGCTGACCACTTTCGTATATGCACATATATGGAAGTTGACCACTTCCGTATATTGGTCATCTTCCGTATATGTGTCGTATGTGTGCATATACAAAAGTTGACCAATTCCGTATATGCGCATATACGAAAGCCGACCATTTTCGTATATGCGCATATACGGAAGCGATCAGCTTTTGTATATGTGCATATACAGAAATGGTAAGCATCCGTATTTGCGCATATGGAAATGGTCGGCTTCCGTATATGCGCATATACAGAAGTTGATCGCTTCTATATATGCACATATGCGGAAGTTGATCGCTTCTGTATATGTGCATAGACGTAAGATGACCATATACTGAAGCCAACGTCCAAATACGAAAGTGGTCGACTTCAATATATGCGCATATACAAAAGTGGTCCACTTTCGTATATACGCATATACAGAATTTGACCACTTCCGTATATGCACATATATGTAAGCCTACCATTTCCATATATGCACATATACAAAAGCCAACCATTTTCGTATATGCGGATATACGGAAGTGGTCAGCTTTTGTATATTCGCATATACGGAAATGGTCGTCTTCCATATATGTGCATATATGGAAATGGTCGGTTTCTATATATGCACATATACGGAAGGTGATCGCTTCCATATATATGTATATACGAAAGTTGACCACTTCTGTATATGCGGATATACAAAGGTTGACCACTTTCATATATGCTAATCCGTATAAGAGCCTCGGTAGTGGGATAATATGCTAATCCGTTAGTTTCTAAGACTTTAACTTCTCTTCCTTTATCATAGAGTATTTTGTTAATCAACAATGCATTGCAAGGGCATTATCCCATTTCCCCCAAGAAAATAGATGCATTCATTCAAAACCTAGTGGAAATAGTTCAGGTATATGTGCATATATGGAAGCCAACCGTTTCTGTATATGCGCATATACAAAAATGATTGGCTTCTATATATGCGCATATACGAAAGTTGACCACTTTTGTATATGCACATATACGAAAATGGTCATCTTTCGTATATGTGCATATACGAAAGCCGACCACATTCGTATATTTGCATATACACACGTGGTCAGCTTCTATATATGCGCATATATAGATGTGGTCAGCTTGCGTATATGCGCATATATGGAAGTGGTCAACTTTCGTATATGTGCATAGCACATATATGAAAATTCACTATACGAAAGTTGACCACTTCTTTATACGTGCATATACAGAAGTGGTCAACTTCTGTATGTGTGCATATACGACACATATACGAAAGTTGACCACTTCCGTATATGCGCATATACGGAAATGGTCGGCTTCCGTATATGCGCATATACGGAAGTGGTCAAATTCGGTATATGCGCATATACGGAAGTTGACCACTTCTGTATATGCACATATACGAAAGACGACCATTTTCGTATATGCACATATACGAAATTTGACAGCTTCCCTATATGTGCATATATGCAAGTGGTCGACTTCTATATATGCGCATATAGGGAAGTGGTCGACTTTCGTATATGCGCATATACGAAAATGGTCGGCTTTCGTATATGCGCATATACGGAAATGGACGGCTTCCATATATGCACATATACGGAAATGGTCGACTTTCGTCTATGCACATATACGAAAATGGTCGGCTTTCATATATGCGCATATACGGAAATGATCGTCCTTCATATATGCGCATATACGGAAATGGTCAACTTTCTTATATCCACATATATGGAAATGGTCAACTTCCCTATATGCGCATATACGAAAGCCGACTATTTCTGTATATGCGCCTATATGGAAATTGACTTCTTTTGTATATGCACATATACAAAACCCGACCATTTCCGTATATGCGCATATACAGAAGTCGACCACTTCCCTATATGCACATATACAGAAGCTGACCACTTGCATATATGTGCATATAAGGAAGCTGTCAACTTTTGTATATGTGCATATACGAAAATGGTCGGCTTTCATATATGTGCATATACGGAAGTGGTCAACTTTTGTATATGCGCATATACGGAAACGGTTAGCTTCCGTATATGCACATATACGAAAGTGGTCAAATTCCGTAAATGTGATCCACCCCACTCACTCTATTCATCTTATCTCCACATTCCTCCCTCTCCCACTCTCTAATTCTTTCTCTCTCCC
>ML776925.1:137536-165520 GCA_009831015.1 Picea engelmannii
TTTGGGGGGCCTCGATATTTGCAGTCACATCGAGGATTCCATGTTTAGATTCCAAAGACACCCTCCCTAGAAATCAAACTTTGGCCAGAGGATTCCATGTTTAGATTCCAAAGACACCCTCCCTAGAAATCAAACTTTGGCCAGTGATGGAAAAATCCCATCAATTAACCGCTAGACCAGAGCTCAACCAACGAAAAAATTATAACATTAACAAATGTAAAATTAATATTATAAAACTACGCAGCCACAATGTCAATGTTATCATTGTATTTATCTTGCATATAATCCCCTCCCATTTTGACTAATTTTCCTATCATTCACCTATTTTTTTCCCTCATGGTGATCCCATACTTACCATTTCGCCTAATGTTGCATTTCCTTTATTTTGATGGATGAAATATATTTGAATTGTTTTAAGTTTGATGAAATTACCAAAATATATAGCATGACAAGATCATGCAACAACTTTGATGGTTATGATACTTTCGATCTTCAATAGACAAATTGGGCACATGGGTTTAGTAAAATATGCTAGCTTTCCAACGACGGTTTTGTGGGGTCGTTTGTGGATATATGAAGATGAATATCAAGATTCCACGACATGGGTTATGTCCAGAACATGTTGAATTAGGTCAGAAATAGGTATAGTTTCCAAACAATGCATGATAAAGGAGATCTGGGAAGTTTTCTAAAGAGGATTCTTCCAGATTTACGATTGCAATCGGTTTCCAAATTTACCAAAATTGTATTTTCTGTGAGATTTCATTTTGAAGAAAAGGGGGTTGATTGTGATCTTCCCACACTGTCATGTGTATAAATATATAGTCAATTGATAGAATTGGGGTTAGGAAGAAAAAGAGAAGAATGGAGTTGAGACTCAATTTCTTATGTACTCTTTTTCATTATGAAGTAAAGACTGGTTCTTATGCATTATGATAGTTAAGCATTTGATTTTGTAAGTGCGCCAGGCATTATTTCAAGAGAAGGTAGGGCCCCCTTCCTTTCAGAATCATTCCTCAATAATATTTTCCTTTTTTTATTATGTTTATTTCTAACATTAGTTGAATGTATATTTCATATGCATTTTAATTCTTGTAGAAGTGATAATGTTATCCAATAGTGTGAATTTAATTGGTTTGAGTTGCAATTTCATTGATGTTGTGTGGTTTGAAGAATTAGTTTCTTGTAGATTCAATATCAACATGCTTCATTATTAGTCCCTTGGTTATGAAGAAGAATGGATTATCCTCTGAATAATAAATTGTTAAGAGTTGCATTGTTACACATACCTGTCATTTAATTCCTTACCGATTAACTGCTCATGCAAGAGGATCTTGCCTGTATGTAATTAGTTCTATGAGTATTAAATTTACATTCTACAGTGTGGTGTGACCATTTGATTTTTTTTTTGAAATACTTTAAGACTTAGCTATGCATATACTATGCCTAGCACTTCATAAGTTTACAAAATCGGATTGATGATAAAATGTAACGGAATTATAATCATAAAATTTGATTGAGATTTTTAGCATCATTGCCAGGGAAGTGCTTAAGGAGTTAGTCTTGAAGTAATAGTGTGCGCTTGTTTGAATTTTGTGCATTCACTTTGGCATTGTAAGTGTGTTCTCTTTTATTTTGATTCATGGAAAGGAAAAACTACTCATGTTAACAGGGTCTTGGTGACATTAGGGTCCTAGTAGCATGAGGAGTTTGGGTAAATGATTATTGAAATTGTCTTGGTGTGTTTGTTTCTGTAGAATTTTGTTTATTTATTTTACATTTTTTAGCGTTTTAAGAACCCCCGTACACTAATCGATGTTCAAGACAAGGATTATAAACTAGTAAGAAGAACTTCATAATGGTCAAGAATTTTCTACTCCAAGAACTTTCTCAAATCCTAGTAAAAATTTGAAACATATCTGCATCTCAAGAGGAGAAAATATTGATAGCATTTAGGGACATACCTAGACTCTAAGAAGTGAGAGAAGACCAAAAATTTCATGAGAAACATCAAGAAGAAGACCTATGAGAGTCCAAACAACCATGGAAAACATCTAGTGGAGGGAAGACGTTATAACCTAAGATTAAGGAATTTCTACCATGCATCTGATTAGATCCTTTATGCATTCAAGAGACCAATCAACAAATAATAAAAGATCTGGATGGAATGGAAAATGAGGACATACAAAGCAGTGGTAATGAACAAGTAAACCAAGGCCATTATGACTATGTTGAAATATGGTTCTAGAAAACTGTCAGTCCATATCATTCCTTCACTCTTCAACAATTTTTGACATCATATTAATCAAAGTAGTTGGTTCCTCATATTATGGTATCTATCAAATAATATATTTCAAACTTGAATATGAGTATATTTGTAATCATGTTACGTAGATGGATCCATTGGAAATACTCTTACACTTGAGAATATGTTTTCCTTTTTCCATGTAAGTTAGGATATAATGATAAATACATAAATAATATAGTAAATAAAAATAATGCTCAGTTGTGAAAACCAGAATTTTTGGCACTGGAACACCCCAGGTTTTGAGCCCCCATATTAAATAATGTATTGTTACATTGTTGAGAGGCTAGAGTGCCCAAACAATTATTAAAAGGCCAATGTGCCTAAGAAATGTAATGTGTGATCATTATTAAAAATAAATACATTGTTGTTTGCTAGACGGATAAGAACTAGAGTTATATGGGGCTATGATTCCACAAGGGACGGGGGCTTGAGGGGATAATTGTTGATTTCATTTATTTAATTACCCATTTTGTTTAATGGGGGGGGGAATTAGTTATGTGAGATCTTGGGGAAAGGCTAAGAGGTTCTTGACCCCCACGAGTTACAAAAACATGTCCCTAGTCTGTGGAAGGGGTTATCGCATTGCCTAATTCTTTCATTCCTTTTGGTCATTCACTCACTCTCATTCTCATCCCCATTATGGTGTTGTTGTTGATCGCCTCATGTGTTCATTCACTCGATTTGTTCATTTTTCATCCTCTCTCGTGGAGTCTACACTCCATTCATTCCTTCATTCACTCATCTTTCCTCATGCGTGTCTTGGCTTGGGAAAGGAAGATGAACTGTTGAAGTTCAACCACATTTTGGTTGGCTGTGGATATTGTTGATGCAATCTGGCTGTTATTTGATACCTGCATGTCTGAGGTGTGTGGTATATGTCCAAATTTTCTCACAGTTGCAAGTCCTGAGAGTCCCAACATGGAGATTTTGGACCAACTACAATGGAGCCCTGGAAGGAGAAGAACTGCCTGAGGGACTATGTGGTAGAGAAGGGTGGAGGTCCATTCTCTTGGGTGGTGCAGGCTGGGTAGAAGATAGATGGGTACTTGGATTGTTGTGAGTGTTGGAGAATACTGTGAGATCTTGAGTGATGAAGTCGAGTGGATTCATAGCCCTTGCTCGAGGGTGACATTGTTGTTGAGAATTGGAACAACAGTGTCTATGGTTGGGTGGAACATCCTTGGTATGCATCCAGTCTATGGTTCTCTTCTATAAAAGATAACTACTCTTTATTATGGTATTAATTACCTGAGTATGAATTATTCTGTTGTGTGTTTAGTTATCGTTGAATTCAATATGATTATAATATGCATATTGTTGTTTATTATTGTGTATGTCATATGCTTCAATATTTATATGCTCAGAATAAATATTGATCAATGAATGTGAATCTTTCATGCATTCCTTGTTAGGAAAAAAAAGAGTAGGGATCCAATTAGTCCAGAGAAGGGACTTGTAGCTAGCATGCCTATCCTGTGGTTGGCTGGATGTGTTACAGTTTGGTATCAAAGCCCAGTTCCAACACTAAGCCTAGAAGGGACGTGTAAGCCGAGATTGAGGAAACATTTTCACCGAGAAATTAAGTTGCAGAGTGCCTGAAGGTAGTGAGAGCGCACCTTAACAGTGTTTGAAATATTAGGAGGTGTAGCAGTTTAGGAAACTGTAATGGTCGTAGGATCTATTCGGGAAGGATATGAATCCTTCAAAACCGTCAGATCTGGGAAAAGAGCGTAGAGGTTAAACCCTCAAGTCCTTCGGACTTTGCTACTTCAACGGTTTTAAGTTCCTTGTCATAAAAGAAGCCCAAAGCCATGAATTCCAGAGCTAATATACACCATAGATCACAGGGAGAAGTGCTTGACCATTGGATTTGGTCAAGGCCAGATCAGAGCTATTAGATCAAGCAAAGTGGAGAATACTAGACTCCAGTTGTACGATCTGCGTGCAAGCAAGTGTGAGCCGTAGATCTCACGATAGTTCAGAGGTTCGATACCTCGAGAGAAGTGAGCCCTTAAGTTACCAGGAAGAAAATCTCTCGAAGTCTCGAACTCCGGAGTAAATCTGGATTGTTCACGTTCAGGGACACTTGTCCATAGATTCACAAGAGTTCATATTTTTGACATTCAACAATCCCGGGGTGTGGTGGTGTTCAGTAGTGAAATCCATCGAAGTCCTGGAGCTATGAATTGTTGAAGCACGGTGTGTGACATGGCATGATGATGTCACCAAGGGTTAGGTGGACCTCGCTAGTCATGTCACAAGTCAGTCAGAATTATGTGTTTGATGGTCATGTTGGACCCATAGCATTCCGGCATGTGGGTTCCACGTGTCACCATCTTTTATGATGAAAGTTGGACTACGTGGACCCCAGAAATTTAAGAGGTTCAAGAATTCGACATTCACGAGGAATGAAGTGTGGTGAAGGTAAAACCCCCGAAGCTCCGAAGAGTGAAATAAATCCTTAACATTGATCGAGAGATGACATGTGGCATTAGATTATGTAGTTCAGAGACTCGACGCTCTGGAGGATTCAAGGCATAAGAAGTTGGGGTCGCTAACTCTAGAAGGTCGTAGTTAATCTTGACCGTTGATCGGGAAATGATACATGGAGGATGGAGAGGACATCCAGTAATTCAACACTCCAGGAAATCTGTGGGGAGGTGTTTTGGAAATCCCTGAATCCTGAAGCTACAAAGAAAATCTCAGCCATTGATTACATAGGATATGTGGCAGCAAATCCTACAGTTCAAAGACTGGGCACTCCAGAAAGATTGAGAATGTGGACAGTTCGAAACTCCCGAAGCTCGAGTCTCAAAACTCATGTTCGACATTAGATCTACAGATCTACAATAGATATTTGGTTTAATAATCCAACGTAATATTAATGTCCAAACAATAATAGGATTTCAAATGTATAACGGTGTATTTCATAAAAAAATTGTGGGTTCGCCAAAGGTCCCGATGTTAACCCATGTGTATATATGATCCGGGATCTTTTCGTCAAGTGACTTATTAAAGAATTGCATAAAATGAGCATAAACAAAAGTACACCATATAGAAGGAAAAGCTCAAAATGAAAGAGACACAATCATGCAATATGAACACAAAAAAATTGATAACGGAGTTCGTCCCTGGTGGACTACTCTCTGGGTCCTGCTCTCAAATGTGTAGGTATTTTTATTAACTCCACAAAAGAATTGGGCAAAATACATAAGTATACCTCATTTTGGAGTTAAGCTATAGAAGCTTTGCTCAGATCAGAAAAATAACACCACCACTGCGTTCGTGGCATCGTTTTACCTAAAAATGACTATCTCTATGCTTCAATCCGAGTCTAACACTTCTTGACCCAAGAAAAATCTCACCTCAGATTTCATGCCTCGATCTCGAAATCCGTGCCTCTTCCGTACATACACCCTTGGTTCTCCTCCTTATACAAATGAGCATAAAACTCTATACAAAAGAATTCATCACCAAGTATTCTTCTCCAACTTGTAATGGGAACTCCCTTACATGAGAGATGAACCCCCTTTTTATAACTCAAAAGGAGCATCTTTACATAACAAAATAATTAATTACAAATTTCTTAAAATAACCCACTTGGTTGGGTTGTTTGGCATCCTTTGCCATTCGATCCATTGGCATGAGGTTTGTTTTAGCCATAGGTTAAATATGGCATATGGTTTATAACAACCATATAACAAAAGGCATATTACAACTCCCTTATAAATAGGGCACATGGCATAAGCCATATGAATAATTATAACATATAATAAACAAATATTAAAAACAACCCCATTAAAATAGAGCGTAGGGCATCTCTTTTAATGAGTGTGGTTTGTTAAAAACCCACTTATCCAAACTCTAAAACCGTGGCATATAGTTATGGAGAGCGCGATTCTTAGTGGATGGTTGGGCGGCATAGGCTATTCGTTGGTGTGTGGTCGCATGGTTCAAAACATGTGAACAGGGGTTGGGCTAAAGGCCTAGCCCCTCCTTTTTGGCGCCTTAGTTCAAGTTTAAAGTTAAATATTATTTAAACAATATTTCTTCAAGAAACATGGTATGGTGTAGTGGTTAGCACGTGTGTGTGGGACCTTTGTGCTGTTTGGAGGTTATGATTTCGACTCTTGGGGAGTTGAATAATCTTTTTCACATCCTAGCCATTGGAGAGGTGCCACGTGGTACCATATAATTGGTCCACCAAAACTGCCACTTGTCACAATATGATTTGCCAATGAAGTTAACATGTGTCATCACCGAACATGCCCATGTGTCTGCCATGCCATGTGATCTTGCCAACTGAGTTGTGCCACGTGTCACCCTTGCAGTGGTGCCATGTGTCACTTTGACTTTTGCCTTTTGACCAATTTTGACTAAACTTTGACCACTTATAACTTTTGATCTGTAACTCTGTTTGACGAGCCATTTTCATCGGTAGAAATCTTGCGATGCGCTCTTCGTGATTATGCAATTTGTGGTACCATATAATTGGTCCACCAAAACTGCCACTTGTCACAATATGATTTGCTAATGAAGTTGACATATGTCATCACCGAACATGCCCATGTGTCTGCCATGCCATGTGATCTTGCCAACTCAATTGTGCCACGTGTCACCCTTGCAGTGGTGCCATGTGTCACTTTGACTTTTTCCTGTTTGACCTAGTTTGACTAAACTTTGACCACTCATAAATTTTGATCCGTAACTCTGTTTGACGAGCCATTTGCATCGGTAGAAATCTTGCGATGAGCTCTTCGTGATTATGCAATTTTCACGAAGTTTTAGGAACTTTGAAATTTTGCCCTTTTGTTGCATGTTGAAGCCATTCTGATTTGCTTCTGTGCATTCTGAGTGGTCTTAACCTTCTTTGAATCCATTTTGGATCACGCCTTCCCACCGAGAGCTCAGATAATCACCTTTCGCTAAGTGCTTGGTCATGGCCTTGGTCCTATGAGACTTCGGTCGGAGTAAAAAGGGAGCTAGTGGCCGAATTGTTGTTTCAAAGGAAGAAAAGTGCTAAGAAGGGATAATCCCACGGTTTCTAGCCGTGGTCACTTGGGAAAGTGGTTTGAAGAAAGATCCTATGCAGAATTGATTTCTGTATCGGTCCAGGGAGAACATGGAAGTGTTATTTTTATATATGTATTCTTTAGGAATTAAAAGGACCCGTAACATTGTTGGCAAATTTGTCTGTTATATGCTTAACTTTGAAAAATTGGTCACTTGCACATTTTTCAAAATTAAGGGGTTTAAACATATCAACTCATAATGCATATTGAAGAAATGGAAGAAGGAGAGTGAGACTCTAGCCATGATAAAGAGGTCGAAGGCCAGAATACCATAGTTGGCAATGAAGAAACAAAATCCAACAGATGCAAGGGCTGAGGGGAGAAAGAAACTTTGATAGAAAATGTAAGGATCTTGAAAATAGAAGTGTAGAGATACAGGGAAGACAATGACAGACTGATAAGAGAGAAAAGTCAGATAAATGCTCGAGTGTTGCAGAGCTTAAATCATTTGCAAGGTCAAGACAAGAATGTCTCAAGACAAGAGGAAGGAAGCAAAAATCATGAAAAAGGAGATGATCGGGGAAGAGATGGTTATTCCAGATGTGCTAGAAGAGCTCATAGACACCACTCATATTCTTACTCAACAAGAAAGTTTTATGCATCTGAGAATGTGGACAGTACGAAAATCTCGAAGTCGGAGTCCCGAAGCTCCTGTTGGTCGTTATATCTATAGATCTATGGTGGAGATTTGGTTTAATAATCCAAAGTAATATTAATGTTCCAAAGAATATTCGTATTTCAAATGTATAACGATGTATTTCATAAAACAATGTGGGTTCACCAAAGGTCTCGTCGTAAACCCGTGTGCATATACAATATCCATAATGGATTATGACCGTCGATCTCAACCAGGATAAGCACCTCCTACTAAGCGCTTGGTCATGGCCTTGGTCCTATGAGACTTCGTTCGAAGTAAAAAGGGAGCTAGTGGTCGTATTGTTGTTTGAAAGGAAGAAAAGTGATAAGAAGTGCTAATCCTATGGTTTCGAGTTGTGGTCACTTGGGAAAGTGGTTTGAAGGAAGCACCTGTGAAGAATTGATTTTTGTATCGGCCCAGGGAGAACATGGAAGTGCTATTTTTATATATGTATTCTTAATGAATTGAAAGGACCTGTAACATTGTTGGAAAAATTTCTCTGTTATATGCTTAACTTTGACAAAATGGTCACTTGCACATTTTGCAGAATTAAGGGGTTTAAACATATTAGCTCAGAATGCATATTGAAGAAATGGAAGAAGGCGAGGCAACCTCCAACCATGATAAAGAGGCCAAAGGACATAATACCAGAGTTGGAAATGCATAAACATAATCCAAGGGACGAAAGGACCGAGGGGAGCAAGAAACTTTGATACAAACTGTAAGAAGCCTGAAAATAGAAGTGTAGAGCTACAGGGAATATAATGAGAGACTGATAAGAGAGAAAATTTAGATAAATTCTCGAGTGCTACAGAGCTTAAATCGGTTTCAAGGTCAAGCCAAGAATGGCTCAAGGAAAGAGGAAGGAGGCATGCATCATGAAAGAGGAGATGATCGAGGAAGACTTCGTTATTCTAGAAGTGATAATAGAGCTCATAGACACCACTCGTCTTCTTACTCAACAAGAAAGTTTTATGCATCTGAATATTCCTTAAGCAATTCAAAGGTGTCTCATGTTAGGAACCAAAGAAGGAGACATGAAGTGGACAATCTGCAAGGAGAGATGAGGAAGCTTAGGCCACCATCCTTTGATGGAGAAAGGGAAAGGGAGGATGACGTTGAAGCACGGTTTCTTGGACTTAGGAGATATTTCCAATTGCATAACTATTCTTCAAATCTAGAAGCCAAAAGTGCCATCTACCACTTACATGGGAAAGATTCTATGTGGTTGGACCAATTGAAGCAAGTTAAGCATGTTAATCGGAATATGATTTCTTTGTAGAAGTTCAAGAAGTATTTTCAAAAGGAGTACCTCTTAGAGCATTTCTACGGCAAGAAAATGCAAGATTTCTTTGAACTTAGACTCAAAATACCAAGGGCCCAAGCCTTGAATACTTTATGGTACTACAAGAATTTGAGGATGCATTCCAAGAAATACGAGGGTTTCCACCAAAAAGGGAAATATATTTCTCTATTGATTTAGTTCCAAGAGTTGCCCCGGTGTCAAAAACACCTTACAGAATGAGCACAACAGAGTTAAAACAATTACAGATGCAGTTGGGGGAATTGATGAAGAAAGGGTACATACGCCCAAGTGTTTCACCTTGGGGAGCACCAGTACTTTTTGTCAAAAAGAAATATGGAACCTTGAGGCTGTGTATTCACTTTCTACAACTGAATAAGTCTACTATAAAGAACAAATATCCTTTACCCAAAATTGATGATCTCTTTCATTATCTAAGAGGATCCAATATATTTTCAAATATAGACTTGAGGTCGGGATACCATCCGGTAAGAATAAAGGAAGAAGACATCCATAAGACAAAATTTAGAACCAGGTATTGGCATTATGAATTTGTAGTGGTGCCATTTGGATTGACCAATGCACCAACTATCTTTATGTGCTTAATGAATGGCATATTCATAAATTATTTGGATAAGTATGTCATAGTATTCCTTGATGACATACTTATCTATTCCAAGTTTGAAGAGGAACATGAACATCACCTAAGATTGGTAATGCAAGTAGTGAGAGAACATCAATTGTATGCCAAGATAAGTAAGTGTTCTTTTTACCAAGAGAAGATCCATTACTTGGGACACATTATTTTAGAACAAGGCATAACAGTGGATCCAAAAGAGATTGAAGCCATGAGAGGATGGCCAACAACCAGGAATATTTTAAAAGTAAAATATTTTATTGGGTTAGTTGGCTACTACAAAAGGTTTATATTAGGGTTCTCTAATATTTATCATCCCATCACTTATTTGCAAAATACGGGAATTAAATTTGAATGGGCATCTTAATGTGAAGAGAACTTTAATTTGTTGAAGGAGTTACTCACTAGTGCACCTGTGTTAAAGATTGTTGACCCAAATGAAAGTTTTGTGGTATGAAAAGATGCATGCAAGGAAGGACTTGGTGGAGTCCTCACTCAAAATGGACATGTCATTGGTTATGAGTCCAAAAATATTAAGGAACATGAGAGGAACTATGCCACACATGACTTGGAGCTTGCTGCCATTGTTCATGCATTGAGAATGTGGAGGCATTATATGATGGTAAAGAGATTTGAATTAAGGACAAACCACAGTGGTCTAAAGTATCTTTTTGAACAACCAACTTTCAATGCCAGGAAAACAAGATGGTTGGACTTTTTAAGTGAATATGAATTTGATATCAAGCATATCAAAGGGAAAGATAATAAATTTGTCGATGCTCTTAGTAGGAGGGTGCATCTCATGCATGTTACAACTGTCAGTATGCATCGGTCAAACTTGAAGAGAAGAATGTTGGATGTTTTTGTTACATATCAACATTACCTATAGGTAAAGGAAATATTACAGCGAGAGGATGTACAACAAAAAATGAAAGAGTATGAGATAAAGGAAGATCAATTACTCATGCATAAAAATATAATTTATGTTCCTAGTTTTGGAGAACATATGAATTCGATATTAAAGGAAATACATAATGTTCCATATATTGGACATCATAGTTACCGGAAAAAAATTACAGCAGTAAGAAGCCAATTGTTTTAGCCGAGGATGAAAAGGGATGTTGTTGATTACATCACCAGATGTATGGAATGATAGAAAGTAAAGGCTGAGCATAGACACCCAATTGGGGCTACTACAACCATTACCAATCCCAGAGAATAAATGGGAAGTAATAAATATTGATTTTATAACAAATTTTCCAAGGACAACAAGGAAACACGATTAAATCATGGTAGCGGTTGATAAATTGACAAAGACTTCTCATTTTGTTCGAGTGAAAACAACTCATACAACAACTAATATTGCAGAAATTTACATGAAGGAAATTGCTAGGTTGCATGGGATACATAGGACAATTATCTCAGACAGAGACGCAAAGTTTACTTCTAATTTTTGGAAAGGATTATTTAAAGGATTTGGTACAAATATGAACTTTAGCAAAACATACCATCCGCAAACAGATGGGAAGACAGAGAGGGTCAACCGAGTAATTGAGGACATGTTGAGAATGTATGTGATGGATAAGCCATCTAAGTGGGAAGATTACTTTTACTTGGTTGAGTTTTCCTATAACAATGGGTACCAAGCTTCATTGAATATGAGCCCATTTGAAGCTTTGTATGGTAGAAAATGCAGTACCTAGTAAGCCAAGAAAACCCAACAGATAGAGTGGTACTTGGGATAGAGTTGCTCAAGTAAATGTAAGACCAGATGGTTAAGATTAAGCATAATTTAAAAGCATCTCAGGATAGACAGAAGGTTTATGCCGAAAATAATACGACAAAAAGAGAATTTAAAGTAAGGGAGCACGTGATTTTTAAAGTGAAGCCCAAGAAGATCTCTTTAAAGTTGGGTAGATGTACAAAGATGGCAGCCACATTCTGTGGTCCATTTGAGATATTGGACAGAATAGGGCTAGTTGCATACATGTTTGCATTGTTTGTTTCCATGAATGTGCATAATGTATTTCATGTCTCTTTTCTAAATAAATATGTACATGATCCTAACCATGTTATTGATTGGCATCTGATTCAGGTAGAGATTGAGGGAGTCTTTCAGGTCCAACCAGTGTGAATATTGGAAAAAAAAGTCAAAATGCTATGGAATCGAGTTATAGAGCTAGTAAAAGTTCAGTGGACCTGGTATGGTCCCAAGGATGCTACCTGGGAGCATGGAGATGCCATGCAAGCAGAGTACCCACAAAGTTTTGAATAAATTTTGGATTTTTGATTCTCGTTTTGTACATGCATTGAGGAAAGTGCCAAAATAAGGGGGAGGGGATGTAACACCCCGGGTTTTGAACCTCCATATTAAAGAATGTATTGTTACATTGCTGAGAGGCCAGAGTGCCCAAACAATTATTAAAAGTCCAATGTCCATAATAAATGTAATGTGTGATCATTATTAATAATAAATATGTCGTTGGATGCTAGACGAACAAGGAATAGAGTTATAGGGGGCTATGATTTCACAAGAGAGGGGGGCTTGAGGTGCTACGTGTTTATTTCATTTCTTTAATTATCCATTTTATTTAATGAGGGGGGGATGAGTTACATGAGCTCTTGGGGAAAGGCCAAGAGGTTCTTGATCCCCACGGGTTAAATAAAATCATCCCTAGTCTATGGAAGGGGTTCTCCCATTCTCCCATTGCCCAATTTTCTCATTTGTTTTGGTCATTCACTTAATCTCATTCCCATCCCCATTCTGGTGCTATTGTTGGTCACCCCCTGCATTCATTCACCTGATTTTTTCTCTGTTCATCCTCTCTCGTGGAGTTTGCACTCCATTCATTCCTTCACTCACTCATATTTCCTCATACGTGTCTTGGCTCAGGAAAGGAAGACGAACTGCTGAAGTGCAACCACGATTTTGGTTCGCTCTGGAGATTGCTGGTGAAATATGGTTGTGACTTGAGACCTGCATGTTTGAGGTGTGTGATGTGTGTCTAGCTTTGCTAATATATGTGAGTCCTGAGAGTCCTAGCATGGAGATTCTAAACCAACTTCACTAAAGCCATGGAAGGAGAAGTACTACCTGATGGATTGTGTGGAAAAGAAGGTTGGAGGTCCATTCTCTTGGGTGGTGCAGGTTGGGTAGAAGAGAGATGGGTACTTGGATTGTTGTGAGTGTTGGAGAAGCATGTGAGAGCTTGAGTGTTGACTTGGTTGGGAAGCCAAGTAACACTCTGGAACCTTCCTTGTGGATTTATAGCCCTGGCTTAGGGGTGACATTGCTATTGAGACTTGGAACATGAGTGTCTATAGTTGGGTGGAATGTCCTTGGTCTGCAGCTAGTCGGTGGTTCTCTTCTATAAAATATAAGTGTTATATGTTATGGTATTAATTACCTATGTATGAATGATTCGGATGTGTATTTAGTTATCATTGAATTTGATATGATTAGAATATGTATATTGTTGTTTATTATTGTGTATGTTGTATGCTTCAATATTTATATGCTTAGAATAAATCTTGATCAATGCATGTGAATATTTAATGAATTCCATGTTAGGAAAAACAAGAGCAGGGATCGAATTAGTCTAAAGAAGGGACTTGTAGCTAACATTCCCAGCTTGTGGCTGGATGGGTGTGTTACAAGAACAATTGAGTCAGAACCTTAAAAATCATATTTTTGGCTGATAAGGTTCCCAATAAAATTTTTATTTTGTGGTGGTTCATTTTTCATAAATTATTCCATCTTTTTTAATGGTTCTCATGTTGGATGATGGGGGATTCCGTAAGGCCCTCCTTCCAAAAATCTTGGTCCATTGGATCCAACTCTTTATCTAGGTTCCAATATCAGAGATTGTAATTGTTATAGTTTCATTTGCCACTGCATATGCATATGATGACTCATTGGCCTATGTAAATCCATTTCCTTGATTGCGGGACTTAAATCCCTTTTTTTCATCCTCAAAAAATTATTTAAAAACCCCATTTATCAAAGAGTACACAACTTTCCTTAAAGAAACTCGCAATGTATGAGGGTTTCCTATTATCAACCCACATGCATGTTAATTTTGGCTCAAAAAAATATAATCCCAACATTTCAGGTGAAGTTCAATAGTTTTTTTGTTCCCTAACTTGATAAATCCCATACATAATGTATCCAACCATAAAAATGGAGTATAAAAGAGAGCCTTGGGGTGGAGGAAAAACACAACCAAGAAATGCATCCTGATGTTGGCATTTTGAAGATTGTCCTGCAAGTGCCATGTTTCCCTAGTGTTTGAGATTGTCCCCTCTTCCTGGAAACCCTTGTTTCCATAATTTGCATTCTCCTCCTATTGTCAGGAAGAACACCTTGGTCTTCCTTGGACCTACTAGAGTGAAGAGTGTTGGAGGCCTTGGTATGGTATGGTATGCCTTTCCATGCCATGCCTTGCCTTGCCTTTCCATGGTATGGTATGGTATGCCTTGCAATGGTATGGTATGGTATGGTATGGTATGCCTTGCCTTTCCTTTCCAAGCCATGGTATGGTATGGTATAGTATTCCTCTCCTTGGTATGGTATGGTATGGTATGCCTTGTCTTGCCATGCCATGGTATGATATGGTATGGTATGGTATGGTATGATATAGTATCCTTGGCATGGCATGGTATGAAACATTTTATTACATTTTTGTCATAAGTTTAATCCCTTTAGGGTTGTCATGTATTGAATATTGTAGGGTTTTCATGTGTCATATTGCATTTCAACATGCATTTGTTATCTAAACCCTAGTTTAAGATTTCATTTGTATCCCCCTTTCATTTAATGATTACTTGTTTTAAGGGAAATTATATTTTTCCTTTCCATGCCATTCCTTTCCATACCATGCCTTGCCATGCCATGCCTTTACATGCCATGTCATGCCTTCACTTTCCATGCCATGCCATACCTTGCCTTTACATTCCATTCCTTTCCATACCATGCCTTGCCATGCCATGCCATGCCTTGCCATACCATTCCATGCCTTTTCATGCCTTCACTTGCCATGCCTTGCCTTGCATTCACTTTCCATGGCATGCCATGTCATGCCTTTACTAAAGGAACAAGTTTAATATATAAATGAACAAGTTTTATATGTAAATAATGCTTGTACTAAATGAACAAGTTCAATACGTAAAAATTACAATCAAAGGATTCATTAAGCATGTAATTCTAAAACTTGTTATCCCATATATCTTATATAAAAATAATTGCATGAGATTTCAATGTCATAACATAAGATCTCTTTATTCATATATCTAAGGTATCACATATTTGTCAAACATGGATTATCATAAGTAATAGGATTTACCTAGACCTGCACCTTTCATTTCCTTACAATGTTATGCCATGCTTAGCCTTGTCATGTCTTGCCTTTGATTGCCTTTTATTTCCTTACTTTTCCTTTCCTTGCATTTCCTTTTCTTTTCCATTATGCCGCTCGGTTTGGATTTGATGTCCCCGAACCAAATTGGCCACATGTCCTTAAATGGCTTGAGGAGGCGAGTTGAAACACGCGGTAAAACTCCAACTGAGACTCAGTTGGATGAACTATTAGTTGCATTGCATCCGAAGAAGTGAGTTTCATCTAGTGGAGCCCCTTCACTACATTTCATCCACTGGAAAACCGTTTGTTTGAGTATCTCTGACACTAGGGTTTTACTCAATGAGGCATTGTGCAATTTCTAAAGAGGAGGTCGATTTTCAAGAACACTGTGTCGGGAATTTGTGGGTAGTGTAGTCATGTGGGCCTTGGACAAACAGACTTGTCAGAGCTTACAAAACTTTGTTATTATGCTCGGTTTGGAATTTATGCCCCCAAACCAAATTGACCACATGTCCCTAAATGGCTTGAAGAGGCAAGTTGCAACCCGTGATAAAAATCAAATCAAGAGTCAGATGGATGAACCATCAGTTTCATTGGATCCATAGAACCGAGTTTCAGCAAGTGGGACCCCTCCACTGTCATTCCGTCCACCAGAAAACCATTTGTTGGAGTATCTCTGACACTTGGGCTTTTCTCAATGAGGGATAATGTAATTTACGAAGAGGAGGTCGATTTTCAAGAACACTATGTTGGGAATTGGTGGGTAGTTTATTCATGTGGGCCTTGGACAAAAATTCAAACTTAAATTAGGGTTTAAATAAAAAATGCATGCTGAAATGCAAGATGTCACATGACATCCCTACAATATTCATGACATGACAACCCTAAAGGGATCAAAATTATGACAGAAATTTAATAAAAGGTGTGAAGGTGTATTCCTAGGGTTTGATTGTGAGGCATGAAAATGCTTGTTTTTTTGGTATTCTTGTTTCATTGCAATGTTTCTTTTTTTGTTATTTTTTCTTTGTTATGTTTCGTTTTTTGTTAATTTTTCTTTTTTTGCTAATTTTTTATTTTATTTTTGTTATTCTTGTTTCAAAGAAAAGAAAGGTAAGGCATGGCATGATAAGGAATCTAAAGGAAATACATGGCAAGGCAAGGCAAGGCATGGAAAAGAATGGAAAGGAAAGACAAGGCAAGGCAAGGCATAGCATGGGAAGGCATGGCAAGGAAAGGCATTGAAAGGAAAGGCAAGGCAAGGCAAGGCATAGCATGGGAAGGCATGGCAAGGAAAGACATTGGAAGGAAAGGCAAGGCAAGGCAAGGCATGGTAAGGTAAGGCAAGGAAAGGAAAGGAAAGGCAAGGCAAGGCATGACAAGGAATTTGAAGACAAGTGAATGCAAGGCAAGGCAAGGCATGGGATGGTAAGGCAAGGAAAGGCATGGTAAGGCAAGGAAAGGAATGGAAAGGAAAGTGAAGGAAAGTAAAGTGAAGGAAACGAAATTGAAGGAATGGCAAGGGAAGGCAGGACATGGAAATGTATGGCATGGCATGGAAAGTGAAGGAAAGTAAAGGAAAGACAAGTGAAGGAAAGGAAAGGAAAGTGAATGCATGAAAAGGAAAGGAAAGGAAAGTGAATGCATGACAAGGAAAGGCAAGGCAAGGTATATTTTAACAACAGTCAAAATATTTTAGATACCAAAATATTTTAAGGCAAGGTGTATTTTAACAACATTCCAAATCTTTTAACATCAGTCAAAATGAAGCAAAAATTGTTCCTTTTACATACCTATGATCATTCAAGTAGACCATACTGATGGTCTCCATTAACTGATGGTCTAATACTGATGGTCTCCATTAACTTCTCGTGCTCAGAGTAAGGCAACAAGTATCATACCTTTGATTATTTCTTTCTTTGAATTGTTTTTACTTGGAGGTTTGTACCAATAACCATGTTTGTAAAGTGGTATACAACTTAACCTGGTTTATATTCTTGAAATACATAACTACCTTTATTTTGTTTTCTTTCATCCTGTGTAAGATATTCTCCTTTAATAAACATCGAACTAATCATAAATTCAATGCCTTCAGAGTCTGTTATTGATCGCATGAGGGTATTCTTTCCCTCTAAGCATCGTGTTGACCAACAATCAATGCCCCATTCATTTTCTCTTGGGGAACCCACTACGTATATGTGCCCTGCAAAAAATGGAGTGCCAAAATGTGAGTCCACTAAATGACCAAAGAATAAAAACTTAATGCTAGTTACTCAAAATTTAATAAAATGAATCAACAAACCTAGAACAGTATATGAGATATGATCATAATATTTTGAAATACTTGATTGGTCCTCCTCCAACTGGGAACATTCCATATTTATATGTTGACCAATGGGGAGTGATACACGATCCCATCTATCAACCCAATATGTTGATTCACAATCATCCCATTCATTACTACTACATGGACCACAAAAGTAAGAGAGTTTTCTCGTCCATATTTCAACTATTGCATTGCCTGATGTTCTAACTGAATGGAATCTATGAGTGCCCTGGATTTTTTTGCATTCATACCACTTTGATCGATCTACATCGAGCACCTCCCAAAAATATATATGTACATGTCCTTTCCTGTGTGATTGGTCTTCATGAGTTCCTATTCCCTCTCCCATTACTGAAGAACACCATTAAACAATGGATTTTGCATCTCAAATGAGGGAAGTAGTTGTGAACTTCATTTATTTCCTGCATAACACTCCTTTTATGCATGCACCTGCTCCATCATGCTCCCCTTTCATATGCCTAGACTCAAAATAGTTCCAAATGTGTGGTGGATTTAGTTTTTTGTGCAACATACACAACCATTGAAATACACGGGAATTTTTAAATTGGCCTACACAACCGTCTGACCAAATCCAATGTTGATCCATCTGTATGTTCTTCTCCTTAAGGTGATTGTAGAAAAACTAAAAATAATGTTGTATGTAGGCTACGTCATGGCACCGATCATCACTTATGTAGAAGTGATTCTCTTTCAATATAAGTCTTTTTTGTTCATTACTATCCGGTCCATGCCTGTATGTGATATGGACCATTATGTTAACCTTCTTTGAGTGATAATATTGGATTTGAATCTCATTTTGTGGCTGAAGGGTGCAGTTCTCAGCAAAATCAACCACTGATAGCATAGTACCAACAAGAAATGTATCTCTTCATATTCTAAAATGCTTGTCCTTCCATCGAGCCACATGTACATGATGAACATAATGCCATTTCTTTTTGATGAAGTCCTTCATGAGGTCACAAACTCGTACATGGGAAGTAACCAATTGTATATTTTTTCCTTCTCGTCCTCCATCAATATCATATGTCACATATTTAAATCTCTCCAAGGCAACCTCCTTCCTCCCCCATTCATACCCATCGCTTACATGGATGCACTTTATTAGTAATGTCATTCCACTGCACCTGGGTCATGTCCCATCTAAGCATGATTTTTGATAAAATGTAAAACCCTTTGGCCTTGTAACAAGATGTTGTGAATAAAGTCTCTAAATGATGACGACGAAAATATAATTGAGCATTCTTACAAAAGGGTTTTATGCAAAACACAGAATATGTGTGTGTGTGTGTGTGTGTGTGATAATAATAACCATACTTAATGTGATATCTAAAACAACATGTGTTACAAATTGTGTTTATCCAAACATACGAAGGGTTACATTTATCAAAACATCTTTGGCCCAAGTTAAGTGCACTATGTACTATTATGAATATCTCATACAATTATGTGTGTGTAATTTCAAGAAAGTGTTTAATATGGGGTTCACGGTCCCTAGATACCCTTTTTAATTTTAGTACATATTTTTGGTTGGAAGAAGGCCTAGTGTTCTCATGCCATAAATCCTGAACTAGTCCCTTAACTGCTCCAATTAACTTCATGTCAGAATGAGGTATCCTACCAGTGAAGGCCCACAAATCTGTTAAACCACCTGTGTCGAGGCTATCTCGTCTTTGAGAATACTTTATAAGGGTTTTTACATTTCATTTCAAGAGGTGAGAGGTTTGTTGTAGCAAACTATGCTTTCTCGTGATCTTTCTAACAATTGATTGTGACAAGACATGTCGGGCTGCATTGAGGTCTTTAGAACGAGATTTATTACCAATTCTTTGAAAATCATCTACAAAGTTTCTAACAAATTGATGGCTTGTTTCTTCATTTTTTACTGTTTTAATGCCTAAAATTCTCCTAACAATAGTCAAACTTCTAGATTTTAACAAAGCTAAAAATAATTGACATTTAGCAGCATTGGATTTTAGTTCAAAATATTCTTTAATTATTTTATAAGAGTGATAACGAATAGTATGGTTAGGTAAATTACCTTCAAGTGATGCTATACCACTTTCATAGACCTGGATGCGTTTAGGAGTTCTTCATCGCACAATGTTAAATATAGGTAGGGACGATGAACCCCTATTCTAACACTCTTGACATCCCTGTTGTTGAGTTAACAATGTTGTAGTTTGTTCCCTTTCAATCACTGGTGGATCAACTATGGGAGGAGAGTGGATATGGGATTGACTATTTTCTGGAACATTTGACTGTCCAATAAGAGATTGCACCATGAGAACTTCTTCACCACAATGTTTTACATCAATTTCTTCTCTAATTTCATCCATTGTATAATCATATCCAATAAAATCCTCCATCATTTGGTCATCCACAATAAGATTTCTTGATGAGATATTGGATGGATTTCTCTCTAATGAAATCTTGTGTTTTTCTTATGGTGATGGAGGAGAAACAATAGCGGCATTTATTCTGCTAGAAATTGGATTTCCCTCTTCTGAAAGCCTACGCTTTGACATACATAACTTTTCCTTTTCTCTTTCTTCTTCTACATTTTCGGTTGGTTTTTTTTTTCTCGAGGACTTTCTTTCTCAAATATATCGATTCCTCATGTTTAAAGATAGAAATTGGCTTCCAAACACCCACCAAAAATTTGTATTTTTATTATGTAATAAGGCACAACCAAGTGGAGAATTTTATTTTTATATTACAAAATAAGACACATCTAATAATTCCAATTCCAATTCGAATTGCACTTGGAAAAATTTGCCTTCCAATTCAAAAACATACACAAGAAGATCCAAACAATAATTCTAATTGCACTTTGACAAACTTGTCTTCTAATTCCAAGAAGACACAAGAAGATACAAACAACAATTCCAATTGGATTTGGACAAATTTATCTTCCAATTCCAAGAAGACATAAGAAGATACAAATAACAATTTCAATTACACTTGGACAAATTTGTCTTCCAATTCTAAGAAGACAGAAGAAGATACAAACACAAATTCCAATTTTAGTTGAAAACTTTGTGATCCAGGTGGATATCGGTGGCTACCCACCTATTCCAACTGGTTCAAAATAGTTTTCTGGTAAATTACTATTTTTAGCAGTTTTTTTGGTTCATAAACTTATGGGGCCATTTTAAGGGTCTAAATGACGTTTTTTTGGGATCAAACACCTCAATGATAGTTGAAGATATTAATTGATCCCCCAAAATGAATCTCGTTGACAATACCTTTCCAATGAGATATCGTGTGCCCCAAACGAAGATCGTATGTCAAAGTTATGTCCGAAGGAAGTTGATACACCAAACTACCCAAAACGGTGTCCAAAAAACTGTTGGCTTTTCATATTCCGAGGTTAGGGTTTTGTACTTTATTTATGTTAAAAAATCCTTTAGAGGCTTATTGTAATCCATATATCTCTGTATATTTATTTATTATATCTCCTCTCTCATTTCGTGCCAAAAATAATCTGGATCAGTGGTATCAAATAAGGTTTCTCTTGATCATTTTTTTCAGTGCATGTCCCCAACAAGGTCCAAGTATAGAAATTTGGGTCTAGAGCTTGTCTCTCTTGAGGACAATCTCTCTCGCACACCCAAGAAAACCTCCATGGAGGAAGAAAATAAAAACAACAAAGTAGATGATTCTATTAATCTGTTGCTTGAGCAAGCTCTCATGCGACAAAGGGACGAAACAATGGAGAATTTTCCCCATATCCTTTAATGCTTGCCAATAAAAACCGATGCATATTCATCAAGCGACCACTTTGGAGGAACCTCTCCTTTCAAGGTACAAGTTAATTTTGATATTCTCATATTTGAAGGACAGATAGATGCGGATGCCCTAGAAAAATGGTTAAATCTGCTAGAAGGTTATTTCTCTATTCACAATTTTTCTGACAGGGAAAAAATCACCTTCGCACTCCTTAAGGCTCTACCCCATGTCAAACATTGGTGGGAAACTTACCGAGAGAAAATTTCCTCAGAGGATTCTGGAATATATGGGGCCGAGCCCACTTGGGATTTTTTTGTGGATGCGATCAAGGAACAATATTACCCTATTGGTAACTATGATGACCAATACATGAGATGGACTATCCTATGTTAAGAGAGGGGACAAGCAGTGCCATAGTTCACCAATACCTTCCATAACTTGTGCACCAAGCTGGGTATCAAATATTCTAAACAACCTTTGGTTCTGAATACCGTGGGGCTCTACACAGATACATCCAAACATAAATGGAGTTTATGGACATATCATCATTGGGAGCTACCTATCGATATGTTTTTAAAATCGAGCATAAATTTAAGCACCAAAAAAAATGGGATTTTGAGTCTGCAAATAAGAAATAACCGAAGCATGATAAACATGGTCCTAACAAATAACCTCTCGAAAACTCATCCAATCCACAAAAGGGTAACAAAAAGACGAAGAAGGACACTGGAAAATGGTGTTATTTCCACAAAATCCCCTGGCACAACACTGATCAATGTCACTCAAAACAGTTATTGGTGGTCGATATCAAAGATAAGGAGCTAAAGCCTGATTCAAAATCTGATTCAAAAAATACTGGTAGAAGACAGATCATCGACGCAGACCCCACTTCTACTGTCGCGACTGCAACAATTCAACCAGAAGAGCCAACATATACTGAAGAGGGGGATGACCCTTTTCATTCACAGATGTGGATGGATGGGACCCCTCTACATTTTATTCTTGATAATGGAATCCATAAGAACCTCATCTCAGCAGAGGTCATCAAACAGTTGGGATTTTTTACAACACCACACTTGCAAGCATACAACATCAGGTGGCTTCACCAGGGACGAGATCTCCATATCATCCAACAACATTGATTTTCATATGGAATTCAACCCTTCAAAGATGAGGTATTATGTGATGTTTCCCCCAGCAACACGTTTGTGACAACCTTCAACAAGCTAAGAAACACAAATTCTCCAACAAGGAAAGAAACTCATCAAGATGCATATTTAACAAACGTTTTCCCCTCCCCCACAGGAACTCAACGAAATGGATACCATTGCTTCATAAGGAGGGAGGATTGATTTAGGTGGATATTGGTGGCCACCCACCAATTCCAACTAGATCAAAACATTTTTTTGGTAACTTAATATTTTTAGCAATTTTTCGGTTCCTAAACTTTCAGGGCCATTTTGAGGGTCTAAATGAATATTTTTTGGGATCAAGCACCTCAATGATAGATGAAGAATCTAATTGAGCCCCCGAAATGAATCTCTAGACGATAGCTTTCCAACAAGCTATCGTGCGCCCCAAACAAAGATCGTATTCCAAAGTTATGCCTGTGGGGCTAAATATATACAATATTAATTCCCAACATTAAATTTTCAACCATGGAGTTGTACACTTAGAGGTGCAAGCATCGGAAATGTAGGATTGGAGCCTAGTCTAGCCTATTCTAAATCCAAAAAACACATTTCAAAATATAATGAATGAAAGAAGAGTTGGGATTAAAATCAAAGTGCAGGAATCCAAAGTACAAGAAATGAGAGCAAATGCGGGAAATAAACAAGCAAGGAAATTTGAAAGTGAATGCATAACTTACCTAAATTGGCATTCAAATCAGTCTGTTGGATGAGGTTACTCAAACCCTCATGTATGTGTGCTACTGACCTAAAGGGGAATTTACCATTTTTAAGAGAAAATCCACCAAACACCTAATTAATCCTATATTGACAAAATGATGTAACCTAAAGAATTAAACACACTTGAGAGACTTGTCCTCAAGAAAATATACACCCAGAAATGAAAGTGAAATCAATGTGTAGGTATGGGAGTAATTTTGTTGTATGTACAGGAATGAGCGTGTTGATACAGATTTAATTTTGTCTCATATCCAAGAATTGATTCAATCATTTAGCGTTGCATAACAATCAAACATATAACAATATATTCTCAAGACAACCTAGGAATGATTAGTATATACAAAGATTACATAGTTTTCACATAGCAAAGTGGTAACTAATGATAAAAACAATTAAAACAATGAAGACAAAACACTAACACACTTTAACAATATAACAATGGAATAAGATAACAAATAATTCAAAGCTATATACAATAAGTAATACATAATAAATAACGTAATAATGCACATGGTGTCATAGCAAAACTATTTACAATCACATGGTAAAACAATATATATAATACTAATGACAAATAAAAATAATATATAACAAGAACTCAACAAAGATAAGGCTAATAACACAAATGATACAACTATATGTACAATACAACAATTAGAAATAAAACAAATTATAAACAATTAACAATATAAAAATATGTGCAATTCACAATACAACATTACACATAAAATAGTCATGTGCACAACCATCATTATACAACATGAAACAATATAATGTACAACGCTAAACGAAGAGTAATCTCTCAAATCAACTGAGCGAAATTGAGTGAATCATGAACATAACTTCGTAGAAATGAAAAATGGAGCAACTGAATGTTTTTCTTTGTTTTTAATTGTTCTCGTGATTTTTGTTGTTGTAGCATTGAAATGTTTGCAAAAGAAGAGCGTTGGAGATTGGAGCGGTACGAATAGAATATGGGTCAGGTGAATTTGGGTTTCAACAGATCAAGAGTGTTAAGAGATAAAGGTAATTTTGCAAGGCGAAGAAGAGAATAGAAGCTACAGGTGTTCTATCTTATGGTTTGTTCTTTGAAATTCACAGTTAAATTAGCAAACTAACTTCACAAAACTGAAATCAAACAACAACTGTGAAACAAATAATGAAACATTGCACAAAATATAAATTGGACCTGAATTAACCACACTTGCAATCTAACTATCAAAATAAAAAGGTAGAATGTGACCCAAGACTGAGGGGCCCTTCCCAACCTGACTAATGTTGTCGAAAAAGATCAGACGAAGCTGAAGGAATGTACAAAAATTCAAGAACAAGAAACCTTCATTAATGGGGGATCAACTTCGCTTAAAAAAGAGAAGCACACATGAGTGCTATCTGAATGAATCTTATTTTCTGCTACCAAATCCAAAACAAGAACAAACGTCCCCCTGATTTACATAATGGGCATATTTGTATGGAAAATCCTTGATCTAGAAGATGGAAATGACTCCTCCATTCTCATGAAACAACATTTACAGAAATGAATATATCAAACCATCATACGGTTTTTAGAAAATATTAAAACCATACTACCATAAATCTTGGACTCGCGATCATGTTGGAATACTTTGACTACTTAGTTAATTAGGGTTCCATGTTTATTATAAATATCTAGACGACATATTCTGTTTCTTCCAAACCTGGGCGCATCCTGAAATTAGTGTAGATGTCAATCAAAGAACCAACAATAACTCCTCAACCGTTCATTTGTTTGGAAAACAGTTAGCGTGAGACCCAATTTGCAATGCTAGAAACAAAACCCATGTTCCAAATTCTTCTAATTTGTCTTCGTTTGCACGCAAATTGATGGAAAAGTTGTCTGTCTAGAACTTTTATTGATTTGGCTGAATTATTCCCCCTAAGATGGAGGTACACACGTGCGACCTAGGTGAATTTTGGCCCACGAATCTGCATGTCGACGTCACTACGGAGAAAACCCATGTTTCTGAATTTTTCCAAAAAGCACGCGAATATGATAAACAATGACTGGTACCGGAATGAGAGTGTTGAGAAGGAATGTTGAACTGCAGTAATGGTACAAGAATGTTGATCTTGATAGTACAAGAATCACACTTCAAAAATTGTCATAAGTAGACCATGATATAATCATCTTTTAACCACTAAAAAGATAGAAAAGATGATGTATTAACCACATTGGATATAATGACGAATGATGGTGTTTAATTAGGGTTTATGGTGTGTATTAACAACAAAATGTGGGAAACGGTGATTTAATGAATGTTTTTGTACAACTGACAACATGGAAAAAATGGAGCTCAACACACCCCCTAACCCAAGGAATTGCATGTCCTCGTGCAAAGAAGGTGAAGAGCCTAATGATACTCCGCTTATATATTTATGTGACTTTATCCCTTTTGTGTAGGTGTTGGCTCTTGTGGAGTGACACTCTAGAAATTGATTATACTATCACAGATTGATTTAAAACAGAGAAACAAAATTATCATGAAAATGGAGGACAAACAAATGATGGGTTATCACATGGTGAGTAGTTTTGATGGTACTTTCTAAGTGGTAGTGGAGTGTGGAGTAGGTGATAGTGGTTATGCATAATGTTTTCCAAATTCTTAGTAAATTAAAGAGATTTATACATGTTTTACCTCAAGTTACCCATTCTTTGAATTTTGATGCACGCTGAAATGGAAACCATGCAAAACAAGATGAAAGATCCATGGAACCATGATTTGGACCGTCAAAAGCTGAAGATGAGGTGGAGCAAAGCTGAGGACTACTGAAGAGAATGAAGCTGATAAGAGGTGCACAAAAGATGGTGAGAGCTGAAGAGAATGGAAGATGATATGCTAGATCTCGAAAAAAAACTGGCTGAGATGAACTGAATATGTTGGAGATGCTAAAGAGAGACTTTGAAGATTTGGAGATCTCCCCCAAACCCAAGAGTTTGCATGTCCTCATGCAAATGTCTTAAGACTGAGTGGTATGCGTTTATAAGAAAACAAATGTTGCCAACGTTTGTCAATACCAATCTGAGATTTGCTAAGAACATAAATATGAGGGCTGCTAATGAGTTGTGGGCACAAAGTCCATGAATGTTAAGCTTGACCACATAGAGAGAGAATCATAAGATTGTATAATAAATTGATCATAACATGAAGTACATCCAATGAAAATTTAGATTTGAACAATTTGCAGAGATCACTTATGAATATTCCCTCTATATGACTGACCGAGACAATTCAAACATGACCTAAAAAAAAATGTATACTCAGATTTTCCGTTCTATAGCAAATATTTTAATTTCCTTGATTAAAATAAATTCATCAAAAGATTAGCAACACTTATGTTTAGAGAGCCCTGTATAAATTAGAGTAGGGATTTTGTTCTTATTCTTTATAAAAGAAAATAAAAGAGTATTAACAGTCTCAACAAATGAAAACCCCATAGGAAACCAGTCAACCTTTTCACTCTCAAAAGATTTACAGTCATTCAAGTAATAAAGATAAATTTCAAAGTTGAGTATATTAAGCTTCTAAGACCATGGTCCCACTCTTAAGATAGTGCATATTAGATATAGTATGAATTGGATGATAGGGTCTTAAGGTCAACTTAGGGTTATTCTCAAATGTCAAATAGATGGATTTTATTTAACCCTTAGTTCAATCATGCATGCTTCTTCTTAATGATTTACACAAGTATATCGTTCATACAGAAAAATATAGATTAGGCATATCAAAATCAGAACCCATTGCCAGCAAGCCTGTTCAGTACTCCGATGGGGTAATTTTGACATCTAAGAAATATCCTCCCCAGACAGAATGCCCATTGCCCACGAGCCTGTTCTATACCCTGATGGGTTTTCCTTGTCATACCACAGGCTGGTACCCGCTGCCAGCAGATTTGTTTAGTATCTCGACGATTTAGCCTCTTACACCCATTTTCCATCAAAGGATCTTGTCCCAAACTTTACCCTTAAGATAAAATTTATATATTGCATTCGCACAGGTGAATGGGGGAGCATCTTTGAAAACCTTTTTACGGGATGGGATGGTATAAGGTTGGAGAATATTCTACAAATTGCCCATAAAAGATTTTTCGCATGAAAAATAGACTTATGTATTGAGATTAGTCCAAAGACATATCCTGGTCAAACTTAATTAATGTGTGGTGGATGAGGCCATGAGATAATGACCTAAAGGTGCCTCTAGTCCCCAAGTTCATCTTCTTCATATAATTATGGTAGTGTTCCCATGGATAGAAACATCATGCACTCTCCTGTTACTCTTTGTTTATGGATAAATTCGTGAGTGCGGACATAGACCAATCTCCCCAAGATCCACCTGGATCTGGAACAAACCGTAACAGAATACTACTCTTTCCCTAGATCTAACTATTGAATGAACTAAGAGAAATGGATAGTGTTCATACCTTTTAAACGCTCTCCTTTAATCTCTGTTGTTCCTCGCTCTGCTCCGATGCTCTTGCATCGTCCAATCACGACAACACAAACCAATCACAGCAAAGACATCAATATATTCAATACCTAGTCTATACATGTGATCAAGGAATCATGTAATAAGATGACATCATCATTATGGGAAAGGGACATATTCATATATTGCATTAATTGAAAGAGAAATATACAACCTGAGCCTTG
>ML776925.1:173635-187472 GCA_009831015.1 Picea engelmannii
CTTCTAGAAGAATCGAGAACTTATTCATTTTCTCCTTTAGAAACATGTCCGCACCCTAACCATTAACACAGTGCGGAAAGTCCGCAGTCCAGCTGAATGCAACATGCGGAAATTAAGGATTTCCGCAGGAGAGTATATAAGCATCCTGCGTACCTTTCTTAAAATATGATTTTGAGAAAATGACAAGTGTAACCTTCTTTAGGAAAATGTTCTTAATGAAGAGTTCGATCGTCTATCATCATGACATAATTGTAGTATCATCTCGATAACCAAAAATGTGGATAACACTCTTTAATAAGGATACTCTACTCACTAACTTTGAGATTATATTAGGTTGTACTAGCTACCTATGACCTCATAATATGGACTTTTGAATTTATGTAATCCCATAGTATAATCAAAGACAAGGCTGTGAGTTACTGCTATAATAAATGATCTGAAATTTTGTATAAAGAATGGAAATGAAATCTCTTGAAAATGATTGGTTGTGACAAAAATTATTGGGTTTGATTAAATGTTTTTCTCTTTTAGTTTTGCATTATTAATGATTACCTAAACTATAAACTTCTTCAAGGAAAATAGTTAAGAAAAGTAGCATAGAAAAACTAATAAAGGTCAATGTTGTCTTTAGAGAAACAAATTTTAGGAGAGTAATAGAAAAATGGGTCTAGTTGTTCCAAAACAATCTTAAGTAACAAAAGATCATAATAAAAGACAATTTTGATGAAACAACATAACCAAAAGAAATGCAATTACTTCCCTGAATAAGTCATGAAGATGTTCTCCCAATCCAACTGAAAAGAGGATACCTGCAAAACTCCAACAAATCATCATAGCCTAATTTATTTAGAAAAGATGGGAAAAGATCTGACTATCAGCAGAAAAACATATTAAAAATTTTGGGGCAACAAACTCCTTTAATATTAGTTTCTCATCTTGCTAGCTACAATTATTGAAAAATACAAAAAAAATGATGTTGCACCAAACTAACAACTATATGCAACACTTATTCGTTTATTTATTATCCTACCTTACCTAAGAAAAGACCCATTTTCAAGTATATGAATATTTCCAATGAAGCCACGTGCGTAACAGGATTATGAATATACACATATTCAGGTTTGAATAATATAATTTAATAAGTACCCGAACATGAGGAACCAACTGATTCGAATGATAGGATGTGAAGAGTTGTCGAAGAAGAGAGTAGTGGTTCAATCTAGTCGTCGTATGGAACCAATGTTCGATAAAGTCATGATGGTCTTGGTTCACTTCCTCATTTATAAACATATGCATGTCTCCCTCTATCATGCCATGTAGATCATCTTTTGTCGAATGACTGGTCTCGTTAGTGCATAGAGGATCTTCCGAAAGGCATATTAGAAACTCCTCGATCTCAGGTTCTAATGGTGTCTCTCCATTGGATGTGGTCCATGATTCTTTAGTCTCCTCTATAAGTTGTAAAGGGTGATTACATAAGGGTTTTGGATCTTCTCATGGATGTGGCTCATGGAACTTTGGTTTTTCTATGTCTTTTGGAGAAGTGGATAGGTTCTTGACTACGATCAAAATGTGCTATTCCTGAGAAGAGGAGATCCCAGCTGCTACTAGGATTTGAAAGAGTTCTTCAAAACTCATTATCATCTTTGAATCCATCTTGTTGGTTTATGGGTCCTGTATCACACATGGATTAGCGCATAGGGTTCTTACAACACCCAAAATATTTTTGATGAAAAATAAAATGAAAACTACACGCTTAAAGAAATTTTTAAGAAAACCATAAGAAATAATAGAAACTAATTGCAGAATTTGAAAATCACACCACACTTGCATCAAAAGAAATTCACTTGCAGGAAAGTAAGAACACTTTGCGAAAGAGAAACACACTTGCAAAAGTAATAGTCAAGGTTTTGGGGAAACTCATAATAGTGGTTGCGCAGGTTCTTACCTCTCGTCTTACTATTTCTCCTCCTCCAAGATGTGTAATTTAAAAGAAACATGCCTACCTAGACTTCAATCCCTTTAGCACCTCCCCGGCAATGGCGCCAAAAATGTGGGGCTAAATATATACACTACTAATTCACAACATTAAATTGTCAACCAGGGAGTCGTAGACTTAGAGGTGCAAGCAGAGGAAATGTAGGATTGGAGCCTAGTCTAGCCTATTCTAAAGCCGACAAACACACTTCAAAATAGAATGAATGAATGCAAAGCTAGGATTAAAATCAAAGTGAAGGAATCCAAAGAACAAGAAATGAGAGCAAGTGCGGGAAATAAACAAGAAAGGCAATTTGAAAGTGAATGCAGAATTTACCCAAACTGGCATTCAAATCAGTCCGCTGGATGAGCTTGCTCAAACCCTCATGTATGTGTGCTACTGACCTAAAGGGGAATTTACCATTTTTAAGAGCAAATCCTCCAAACTCCTGATTAATCCTATATTGACAAAATGATGTAACCTAAAGAATTAAACGCACTTCAGAGACTTGTCCTCAAGAAAAGATACACCCCGAAATGAAAGTGAAATCAATGTGTAGGTATGGGAGTAATTTTGTTGTATGTAAGGAATGAGCGTGTTGATACAGATTTAGTTTTGTCTCATATCCAATAATTGCTTCAATCATTTAGTGTTGCATAACAATCAAACATATAACAATATATTATCAAGACAACCTATGAATTATTAGTATATACAAAGATTACATAGTTTTCACATAACAAAGTGGTACCTAAAGATAAAAACAATTAAAACAATGAAGACAAAACACTAACACACTTTAACAATATAACAAATAATTCAAAGCTATATACAATAAGTAATACATAATAAATATTGTAATAATGCACATGGTGTCAGAGAAAAACTATTTACAATCACATGGTAAAACAATATATATAATACTAATGACAAATAAAAATAATATATAACAAGAACTCAACAAAGATAAGGCTAATAACACAAATGATACAACTATATGTACAATACAACAATTAACAATAAAAAAAATTATCAACAATTAACAATATAAAAATATGTGCAATTCACAATACAACATTACACATAAAATAGTCCTGTGCACAACCATCATTATACAACACGAAACAATATAATGTACAATGGAAAACGAAGAGCAATCTCTCAAATCAGCTGAGCGAAATTGAGTGAATCATGATCATAACTTCGTAGAAATGAAAAATGGAGCAACTCAATGTTCTTCTTTGTTTTTAATTGTTCTCATGATTTTTTTGTTGCAGCATTGAAATGTTTACAGAAGAAGAGCGTTGGAGATTGGAGCGGTACAAATAGAATATGGGTGGGGCGAATTTGGGTTTCAACAGATCCAGAGTGTTAAGAGACAAAGGTAAATTTGTAAGGAGAAGAAGAGAATAGAAGCTGCAGGTCTTCTATCTTATGGTTTGTTCTTTGAAATTCACAGTTAAATTAGCAAACTAACTTCACAAAACTGAAATCAAACAACAATTGTGAAACAAAGAATGAAACATTGCACAAAATATAAATTAGACTGGAATTAACCACACTTGCAATCTAACTATCAAAATAAAAAGGCATGACGTTACCGAGGACTGAGGGGCCCTTCCCAACCTGACTAACACTGCCGAAAAAGATCAGACGAAGCTAAAGGAATGCACAAAAATTCAGGAACAAGCAACCTTCATTAATGGGGGATCAACTTCGCTTACAAAAGAGAAGCACACATGCGTGCTATCTCAATGAATCTCATTTTCTTCTACCAAATCCAAAACAAGAATAGACGTCCCCCTCATTTACATAATGGGCATATTTATATGCAAAATACTTGATCTAGAAGATGGAAATGACTCCTCCATTCTTGTGAAACAACATTTACATAAATGAATATATCAAACCATCATACAGTTTTTAGAAAATATTAAAACCATACTACCATAAATCTTGGACCCGTGATCATGCTGGAATACTTTGATTGCTTAGTTAATTAGGGTTCCATGTTTATTATAAATATCTAGATGGCATATTCTATTTCTTCCAAACGTAGGCGCATCCCGAAATTAGTGTAGATGTCCATCAAAGAACCAACAATAACTCCTCAATAGTTCATTTGTTTGGAAAACAGTTCGCATGAGACCCAATCTACCATGCTAGAAACAAAACCCATGTTCTAGATTCTTCTAATGTGTCTTCTTCTGCATGAAAATTGAGGGAAAATTTGACTCTCTAGAACTTTTATTGATTTGGCTGAATTATTCCCCCTAACCTGTAGGTCCACACGTGCGACCTGGGTGGATTTTCGCACATGAATCTGCATGACGACGTCACTGCGGAGAAAACCCATGTTTCTGAATTTTTCCAAAAAGCACGCAAATGTGCTAAAAAATGACTGGTACCAGAATGAGAGTGTGGAGCGGGAATGTTGAACTGCAGTAATGGTATAAGAATGTTGATCTTGATAGTACAAGAATCACACTTCAAAAACTGTCATAAGTATACCATGATATAATCATCTTTTAATCACTAAAAAGATAGAAAAAACGATGTATTAACCACATTGGATATAATGACGAATGATGGCATTTAATTAGGGTTTATGGTGTGTATTAAAAACGAAATGCGGGAAAAGGTGATTTAATTAATGTTTTTGTACAACGAAAAACATGGCAAAAGTGGAGCTCAACACACCCCCTAACCCAAGGAATTACATGTCCTCATGCAAAGAAGGTGAAGAACCTAATGATACTCTTCTTATATAATTATGTGACTTTGTCCCTTTTGTGTAGGTGTTGGCTCTTGTGGAGCGACACTCTAGAAATTGATTATACTGTCACAGATTGATTTAAAATAGAGAAACAAAATTATTGTTAAAATGGAGGACAAACAAATGATGGGTTATCACATGGTGAGTAGTTTTGATGGTACTTTCTAACTGGTAGTGGAGTGTGGAGTAGGTGATAGTGGTTATGCATCATGTTTTCCAAATTCTTAGTAAATTAAAGAGATTTATACATGTTTTACCTCAAGTTACCCATTCTTTGAATTTTGATGCACGCTGAAGTGGAAACCATGGAGAACAAGATGAAATATCCCTGGAACCATGATGTGGACCGTCAAAAGCTGAAGATGAGGTGGAGCAAAGCTGAGGACTACTGAAGAGAATGAAGTTGATAAGAGCTGCACAAAATATGGTGAGAGCTGAAGAGAACAGAAGCTGATATGCTAGATCTCTAAAAAAAACTGGCTGAGATGAACTGAAGATGTTGGAGATGCTGAAGAGAGACTTTGAAGATTTGGATATCTCCCCCAAACCCAAAAGTTTGCATTTCCTCATGCAAACGGATTAAGACTGAGTGGTATGCGTTTATAAGAAAACAACTGTTGCCAACGTTTGTTGATACCAATTTGAGAGTTACTAAGAACATAAATCTGAGGGTTGCTAATGAGTTGTGGGTACAAACTCCATGAATGCTAAGCCTGACCACACAGAGAGAGAATCATAAGATTGTATAATAAATTGATCATAACATGGAGTACATCCAATGAAAAATTAGATTTGAACAATTTGCAAAGATCACTTAAGAATATCCCCCCTATATGACTGACCGAGACAATTGAAACATGACCTAAGAAAAAATGTATAATCATATTTTCCGTTCGATAGAAAATATTTCAATTTCCTTGATTAAAATAAATTCATCAAAAGATTAGCAACACTTATGTTCAGAGAGCCCTGTATAAATTAGATAAGGGATTTTGTTCTTATTCTTTATGAAGGAAAATAAAAGAATATTAACAGTCTCAACAAATGAAAACCCCATAGGAAACCAACCAACCTTTTCACTCTCAAAAGATTTATAGTCATTCAAGTAATAAAGATAAATTTCAAAATTGAGTATATTAAGCTTCTAAGACTATGGTCCCACTCTTAAGATAGTGCATCTTAGATATAGTATGAATTGGATGATAGGGTCTTAAGGTCAACTTAGGGTTATTCTCAAATGTCAAATAGATGGATTTTATTTAACCCTTAGTTCAATCATGCATGCTTCTTATTAATGATTTACACAAGTATATCGTTCATACAGAAAAATATAGATTAGGTATATCAAAATATGAACCCATTGCCAGCAAGCCTGTTCAGTACTCTGATGGGGTAATTTTGACATATAAGAAATATCCTCCCCAGACAGAATGCCCCATTGCCCATGAGCATGTTCAGCACCCTGATGGGTTTTCCTAGTCATACCACAAGCCAGTACCCGCTGCCAGCAGATCTGTTCAGTATTCCGACGGGTTAGCCTCTTACACCTCTTTTCCATCAAAGGATCTTGTCCCAAACTTTACCCTTAAGATAAAATTTATATATTGCATTCGCACATGTGAATGGGGTAGCATCTTTGAAAACCTTTTTATGGGATGGGATGGTATAAGGTTGGAGGATATTCTACAAATTGCCCATAAAATATTGTTCGCATGAAAAATAGACTTATGTATTGATATTAGTCCAAAGACATATCATGGTCAAACTTAATTAATGTGTGGTGGATGAGACCATGAGAGAATGACCTAAAGGTGCCTCTAGTCCCCAATTTCATCTTCTTCATATAATTATGGTAGTGTTCCCATGGATAGAAACATCATGCACTCTCCTTTCACTCTTTAATAAGGATTCTCTACTGAGTAACTTTGAGATTAGATTAGGTTGTACTAGCTACCTATGACCTCATAATATGGATTTTTGACTTTATGTAATCCGATACTATAATCAAAGACAAGGTTGTGAGTTACTGCTATAATAAATGATCTGAAATTTTGTATAAAGAATGGAAATGAAATCTCTTGAAAATGCTTGGTTGTGAAAAAATATCTTGGGTTTGATTAAACGTTTTTCTCTTTTAGTTTTGCATTATTAATTATTACCTAAACTATAAACTTCTTCAAGGAAAATAGTTAAGAAAAGTAGAATAGAAAAACTAATAAAGGTCAATGTAGTCTTTAGAGAAACAAATTTTAGGAGAGTAATAGAAAAATGGGTCCAGTTGTTCCAAAACAATCTTAGGTAACAAAAGATCAGAATAAAAGACAATTTTGACGAAACAATAGAACCAAAATAAATGAAATTACTTCCCTGAATAAGTCATGAAGATGTTCTCCCAATCCAACTGAAAAGAGGATACCTGCAAAACTCCAACAAATCATCATAGCCTAATTTATTTAGAAAAGATGGAAAAAGATCTGACTATCAGCTGAAAAACATATTAAAAATTTTGGGGCAATAAACTCCTTTAATATTAGTTTCTCAACTTGATAGCTACAATTATTGAAAAAGACAAAAAAAATGATGTTGCACCAAACTAACAACTATATGCAACACTTACTCATTTATTTATTATCCTACCTTACCTAAGAAAATTCCCATTTTCAAGTATATGAATATTTCAAAAAAAGCCATGTGCGTAACAAGATTATGAATATACTCACATTCAGGTTTGAATAATATAATTTAATAAGTACCCGAACATGAGGAACCAACTGATTCGAATAATAGGATGTGAAGAGTTGTCGAAGAAGAGAGTAGTGGTTCAATCTGGTCGTCGTATGGAACCAATGTTCGATAAAGTCATGATGTTCTTGGTTCACTTCCTCATTTATAACATATGCATGTCTCCCTCTATCATTCCATGTAGATCATATTTTTTCGAATGACTGGTCTCGTTAGTGCATAGAGGATCTTCCGAAAGGCATATTAGAAACTCCTCGATCTCAGGTTCTAATGGTGTCTCTCCATTGGATGTGGTCCATGATTCTTTAGTCTCATGTATAAGTTGGAAAGGGTGATTACATAAGGGTTCTGTATCTTCTCATGGATGTGGCTCATGGAACTTTGGTTTTTCTATGTCTTTTGGAAAAGTGGATAGGTTCTTAACTACAGTCAAAATGTGCTCTTCCTGAGAAGAACAGATCCCAGCTGTTGCTAGGATTTGAGAGAGTTCTTTGAAACTCATTATCATCTTTGAATCCATATTGTTGGTTGATGGTTCCTGTATCACACATGGATTAGTGCATAGGGTTCTTACAACACCCAAAATATTTTTGATGAAAAATGAAATGAAAACTACACGCTTAAAGAAATTTTTAAGAAAACCATAAGAAATAATAGAAACTAATTGCAGAATTTGAAAATCACACCACACTTGCATCAAAATAAATGCACTTGTAGGAAAGTAAGAACACTTTGCGAAAGAGAAACACACTTGAAAAAGTAATAGTCAAGGTTTTGGGGAAACTCACAATAGTGGTTGCGCAGGTTCTTACCTCTCGTCTTACTATTTCTCCTCCTCCAAGATGTGTAATTTAAAAGCAAACTGCCTACCTAGACTTCAATCCCTTTAGCACCTCCTCTACAATGGCGCCAAAAATGTGGGGCTAAATATATACACTACTAATTCACAACATTAAATTGTCAACCAGGGAGTCGTAGACTTAGAGGTGCAAGCAGAGGAAATGTAGGATTGGAGCCTAGTCTAGCCTATTCTAAAGCCGAAAAACACACTTCAAAATAGAATGAATGAATGCAAAGATGGGATTAAAATCAAAGTGCAGGAATCCAAAGAACAAGAAATGAGAGCAAGTGCGGGAAATAAACAAGAAAGACAATTTGAAAGTGAATGCAAAATTTACCCAAACTAGCATTCAAATCATTCCATTGGATGAGCTTACTCAAACCCTCATGTATGTGTGCTACTGACCTAAAGGGGAATTTACCATTTTTAAGAGCAAATCCTCCAAACTCCTAATTAATCCTATATTGACAAAATGATGTAACCTAAAGACTTAAACACACTTCAGAGACTTGTCCTCAAGAAAAGATACACCCCAAAATGAAAGTGAAATCAATGTGTAGGTATGGGAGTAATTTTGTTGTATGTACATGAATGAGCGTGTTGATACAGATTTAGTTTTGTCTCATATCCAAGAATTGCTTCAATCATTTAGTGTTGCATAACAATCAAACATATAACAATATATTCTCAAGAAAACCTATGAATTATTAGTATATACAAAGATTACATAGTTTTCACATAACAAAGTGGTACCTAATGATAAAAACAATTAAAACAATGAAGACAAAACACTAACACACTTTAACAATATAACAAATAATTCAAATCTATATACAATAAGTAATACATAATAAATATTGTAATAATGCACATGGTGTCATAGAAAAACTATTTACAATCACATGGTAAAACAATATATATAATACTAATGACAAATAAAAATAATATATAACAAGAACTCAACAAAGATAAGGCTAATAACACAAATGATACAACTATATGTACAATACAACAATTAACAATAAAACAAATTATAAACAATTAACAATATAAAAATATGTGCAATTCACAATACAACTTTACACATAAAATAGTCCTGTGCACAACCATCATTATACAACACGAAACAATATAATGTACAACGACAAACGAAGAGCAATCTCTCAAATCAACTAAGGGAAATTGAGTGAATCATGATCATAACTTCGTAGAAATGAAAAATGGAGCAACTAAATGTTTTTCTTTGTTTTTAATTGTTCTCGTGATTTTTTTGTTGTAGCATTGAAATGTTTGCAGAAGAAGAGCGTTGGAGATTGGAGCGGTACAAATAGAATATGAGTGGGCCGAATTTGGGTTCAATAGATCCAGAGTATTAAGAGATAAAGGTAAATTTGTAAGGCAAAGAAGAGAATAGAAGCTGCGAGAGTTCTATCTTATGGTTTGTTCTCTGAAATTTACAGTTAAATTAGCAAACTAACTTCACAAAACTGAAATCAAACAACACCTCTGAAACAAAGAATGAAACATTGCACAAAATATAAATTGGACTAGAATTAACCACACTTGCAATCTAGCTATCAAAATAAAAAGGAAGAACGTTACCTAGGATTGAGGGGCCCTTCCCAACCTGACTAACGCTGCCGAAAAAGATCAGACGAAGCTGAAGGAATGCACAAAAATTCAGGAACAAGCAACCTTCATTAATGGGTGATCAACTTCGCTTACAAAAGAGAAGCACACATGCGTGCTATCTCAATGAATTTCATTTTTTTATACCAAATCCAAAATAAGAACAGACGTCCCCTTGATTTACATAATGGGCATATTTATATGCAAAAGCCTTGATCTAGAAGATGGAAATGACTCCTCCAATCTCATGAAACAACATTTACATAAATGAATATATCAAACCATCATACAATTTTTAGAAAATATTAAAACCATACTACCATAAATCTTGGACCCTTGATCATGCTGGAATACTTTGATTGCTTAGTTAATTAGGGTTCCATGTTTATTATAAATATCTAGACGACATATTCTGTTTCTTCCAAACCTGGGTGCATCTCGAAATTAGTGTAAATGGAAATCAAAGAACCAACAATAACTCCTCAACCGTTCATTTTTTGGAAAACGGTTCATGTAAGACCCAATCTTCCATGCTAGAAACAAAACCCATGTTCCAAATTCTTCTAATTTGTCTTCGTCTTCACAAAAATTGAGGGCAAAGTTGTCTGTCTAGAAATTTTATTGATTTGGATGAATTATTCCCCCTGAGATGGAGGTCAACACGTGCGACCTGGGTGGATTTTGGCACACAAATATGCATGTCGACGTCACGGCGGAGAAAACCCATGTTTATGAATTTTTCCAAAAAGCACGTGAATATGCTAAAGAATGACTGGTACCAGAATGAGAGTGTTGAGAAGGAATGTTGAACTACAGTAATGGTACACGAATGTTGATCTTGATAGTACAAGAATCACACTTCAAAAACTGTCATAAGTAGACCATGACATAATCATCTTTTAACCACTAAAAAGATAGAAAAGACGATGTATTAACCACATTGGATATAATGACAAATGATGGTGTTTAATTAGGGTTTATGGTGTGTATTAACAATGGAATGCGGGAAAAGGTGATTTAATGAATGTTTTTGTACAATGGAAAACATGGCAAAAGTGGAGCTCAACAATGCCCCCAGGAAGTTGATACACCAAACTACCCAAAATTTGGTCCACAAAACTGTTCGCTTTTCATATTCTAGGTTAGGGTTTTGGATTTTCTTTATGTTAAAAATTCCTTTAGAGCCTCATTGTAATCCATTTTCTTGTGAATGTGATTATTCATCACATCTCTTCTTAGAGATAAGATTCCACCATTCTAGCGAGTTTTTCACTTTGTATTTCTACAGTTTTGTACATTTCGCTCATTAACATAAATTGTGTATTAATGTATCTCTGTGTTTATTGTTATGTCTCTTCTATATCTCTATTAAATTATTGGATATCCGATATATCTCTTTAAATTTATTTATTATATCTATGCTCTCTTTTTGTGCAAAAAATAATCTGTATCAATTTGTCTTCCAGATTTTCCTACAATGGTCTGGAAATATCACAAAATTCTCAATAAATCAAACAAGAACACTAAAATAAGAAAAACATGTATGTGCATGCTATTTTTTTGGAATATGTCATAGATTGTTTTTCCACCTTGAAATATATGAGGTGATGGAGTGTTATTGGCACGAAAAAATTCCTAGCAGTAACACGTGCACATTCCTAGAACACATGCACACTAAAGCATGTGTGTGTTATTCTTGAGAATAAACGACCAACAACTATACCTCAATTAAGTCACAAAATCATGTGCGTGCTCTTAATGAAAAATATAGATAATTTATTATAGACCAAACATCTTTATGAATAAATATATATAGGAGCATGGGGACAACTAAGGCCTAAGGGGTTGGGATTGAAAGTGTTTTCAAGGATAGAGAAATGGTTAGAAAACTAAGATGTGGGTGATGTGGGTGCAAGGGTTGTACAAAAGGTATATGTATAGTTCACTCAAGGCTCAAGTGTAGAGGGGGTTAATGGTTGAGTATAAGTTATGCATATGATTAGATGGTGCTAAGGGGGTCTATTTAATGTTCTACGTCAAGCTCTAGTTCATCATCTAAATCTAGATCTATCTCTATGTCGTGGTATAGCCCATGGTCTACGTCAAGATCTAGTTCATCATCTAAATATAGCTATAGCTCTATGTCATGGTCTAGGTATATGTCATTGTCATAGTATGAGTCTATGTCACTCTGCAAGTCTTTCCATGTCTAGGTCTTGCTATGTGTAGGTTTAGGTCTAGGTCCTTACATGTCTATTTCAAGGTAATTTTTTTTCCTTGTGATGTAGGGAGGGGGGTTTCAGAGAGAGGAATAAAGAGAGTGTGAGAGGGGGAGAGGGGAAGAAAAAGAGAGTGAGGGAAAGGGATATAGAGAGAGGGTAGAGAGTGAGAGAGTGAGAGGAAGGGGGGGGAGAGAGGGAAGGGGGGTTAAATAGATGAAAGGAGCACAAGGTGGGGAAAGTGGGTAAGAGAGAGGGAGGAATATACAGGGAGTGACAAAGAGGGTGTTAGATTCAAGAGGTAAAGAGAGAAGGGGGTAGATATGGATTATTTGAGAGTGTGACAGGGTGGGAGAGGAACACCAAGAGGGGGGGTAGAGAGAGTGAGAGTGAGACTAACAACAAGGAGAGAGAGAAATAGGTGGTATATCTAGGAGAGAAAGAGAGAAGAGATAGTGGGAGGGAGGGGGAGATATAGAGGAGAAAGAGGGAGGGGGGTATAGGGAGAGTGATACTAACAACAATGAGAGAGAGAAAGAGGTGGTATATGTATGATATAAAGAGAGGAGAGATAGTGGGAGGGAGGGGGAGAGATAGAGGGGGGAGAGGGGTAGAGAGATAATGTGTGAGTGTGAGAGGGGGGGAAGAGAAAGAAAGAGAGGGGGGATGGAAAAGGAGTTTTTTAGTGTGTGAGAGGGAGAAAAAGAGAGAGGGTAGAGAGAGTGAGAGGAAGGGGGGATAGATGGTGGGGATGGGTAGATGTATGAGATAAAGATCAGAGAGATAGTGGGAGGGAGGGGAAGATAGAGAGGGAGGGAGGAGTGGGTGGGGAGAGTGTGATAATGACTCTGATAGGAAGGGGGGAGATAGAGGGAGGGGGGTAGAGAGATATAAAGAGATAAATGGGGGGAGAATAGAGGAGAGAGAGGGCGGGGGATGTAAATTCTAACCTTGTACAATATCTAGTGCAAACAAATATTCAAAAAAGAACAGAAAAGATACAATGGAAAATGCAAATATTACACAGAGATTTTTCCCCTGGAAACCCAAACCGGGAAAACCAACATATTCTATATTCATTCATTGTGTTACAATGTTTACAATACAAAATACATATAGGAGCCAACAGAATCCAAAACCCTAACCCAATGACCTGGAATAGTCCAAAACCCTAATTCCTTAACCAGAAATATAAAACCATCGACAAAGAAACCATGTGCCAAAAAAACACCTAAATATAATGTGGTCCTGATACAAAATTTTTTTTTTTTGGGGGCACTGTCCCTGAACCCCTGTGTGGGGGTCTCCTCCCCCCTACACTGCCCCTGCGCGCCTGGCACATACTCTCAGACACTACTACTCGTGAAAATAATATAACACATACTATATAGTGAGAGTGAGACTAACAACAATGAGAGAGAGAAATAGGTGGTATATGTAGGTGATAAAGAGAGGAGATATAGTGGAAGGGAGGGGGAGAGATAGAGGGAGGAGAGGCATAGACAGAGAATGTGTGAGTGTGAGAGGGGGGAAGAGAAAGAAAGTGAGGGGGGATGTAAAAGGAGTGTTTGAGTGTGTGAGAGGGAGGGAGATGGAGACAAAGAGAGTGGTTAGAGGGAGAGTGGGGAGGGGTAGATGTAAGAGAGAGAGAG
>ML776925.1:187522-242726 GCA_009831015.1 Picea engelmannii
GGGAGGGAGGAGGGGGTGGAGAGAGAGTGAGACTGATTGTGAGAGGAAGGGGGGATATAGAGGGAAGGGAAGGTATGTTAGGAAACAAATATCCAAATAGCATAAAAAAATCAGAATAAGTACTCCGCTCCTTGACAAAGAGACAATTTCATATAATAATCCTCTTCAAGGGGGAAACCTCCTTATACACCACATAAATTCATAAATACAATATGATTCCAAATGAAAAGGTCTCCTTGGTATATATAGGATACTAGGAGGTACAATTGCAACTAATGGAACCAAGATGACATAAATAAAATAGGAATACTAATGTAATATGCCCCAATTAAAGGGTAATGTGCCACTATTTAAGGCTTAACATGCCCCTCTCCTTCAGAGAAGGGTTGTTCACAACACTTGAGTAATTTTGGATGATTTTGTATAAAAGACTCATCTTCCCAAGTGGAATCTTCAATAGGTAGTTTCTTCCACTTAATGAGATACTCTGAAATGGATCTATTCCTTAGTTGGAGAATTCTTGTGCCAGTTATAGCTTCAGGATCCAATATGATTTTTCCTTCCTCATCAAGTTCTGGAAATATATTTTGAGCTAATATATTGTCACTTGTAACCTTATTTAAGCATGAAAAATGGAACACTAGGTGTACTTGCGAAGATGCAGGCAACTCTAATTTGTATGCCATAGTACCAATATTTTGCAACACCTTATAAGGGCCATAGTACTTTGGTTATAATTTATTATCCTTCTTAGCTTGCTTGAGGGACATATGTTTGTATGGTTGTAGTCTTAAAAATTACCAATCCCCTACTTCAAAACTTCTTTCACTACGATTTTGATCTACTTGTTGTTTCATGTGATTCTATTCCATGGTTAGGTTGTCCTTTAAGAGTTGGAGAACTTGTTGTTGATGCTCAATGTGATTTTCCACTGCTTGAACCTTAGAATTTTATTTTATAGAAGAAGTGATTGATGGTGGGTGATATCCATAGAGTGCCATAAATAGTGTCATTTTTGTTGCAGTATGAAAGGAAGTGTTATACCACCATTCTGCCTAGGGTAACCAATTGAACCATTATCTTTGTTTATCAGAGACAAAGCAACGAAGGTATCCTTCCAGGCATTTGTTCACTATATCAGTTTGTCCATCAGATTGAGGATGATAAGATGAGCTATGAGCCAATTGAGTACCCAAACAAGAAAATAATTCTTTCCAAAAATGTCCAGTGAAGATGGGATCTCTGTCACTTACAATAATATTTTGGATTCCATGTAGCTTTTGAACTATCTCCATGAATGCGATGGAAACTATATTGTCTTTGAAAGGATGAGAGAGTGCACAAAAGTGTGCGTACTTGGTAATTCTATCAACAGTCACCATGATGACACTCTTTCCTTTAAACTTCGGTAACTCTATGATGAAATCCATCGAAACCTCCTCCCAACACTAACTTGGGATGGCTAATGGTTGTAAAATACTTGGGGTCTTAATTGTTTCCACCTTATTTTGTTGGAAAACCAAACATTCTTCCACAGACCTTTGAACATTAGTTGTAAGGCCATCCTAAAAAAATTCCTTCTTGACCCTGTGATAGGTTTTCAAAAATCCTGAGTGCCCTCCTACCGAAGAGGTGTTCAATTTAAAAAGTACATTTTGTTTGAGTTGGGAGTTCTTAAATAAATATAAGTGATATTTGTACCATAGTGAATCATTTTTCCATGTAAATGCATATGATGCACTAGAATCCTGTTGCAACCTTTGAATGAGAGTCCACACTTTTTCATCATTCTTCCATTCATCCCTTGCTTATGTTATCCAATTAGGTTGGATAATAGATATAGAAAAAATAAATTCCTCAATATACTCATCCTTTCTTGAGAGTGCATCTGCCACAACATTTTTCTTCCATTTTTTGTAGATGATTTCAAAATCATAACCCAACATATTGGTCACCCATTTTTGTTGTTCTTCTGAATAGTCTTTGTTCCAAGAAGTATTTAATATTGTCATGATCTATTTTTACCTTGAATTTCCTACCTATTAGGTAAGGGATCCATTGATTCAAAGCAGGTAGTATTTCCATCATATCCTTCTCATAAATGGGTTTGTGTAAGCCATTTCCCTTGGGTGGTCGACTTTCAACAACAAGGGGTCTTCCTTCTTTCATTAGAATAGAACCACTGTCATTTCCTGAGGCATAACATTCCACAATAAAGGATTTTGTGAAGTCTGGTGTGGTTAATAAAGGAGCTTTTCACATCGCCTCTTTAAGTTGTTAAAAATCTTGAATTGCCTCCAGAGTCTATGAAAATGAATCTTTCTTAGTTAATGTTGTTAAAGGTGTTGCTATTCTTCCATAGTTCCAAACAAACTTACGGTAGTAAATTGTCAAACCCAAATATCCTCTAAGATTCTTCAATGTTTTGGGAATCACCCATTCCATCATGGTATTAATATTGTTGGTTTCTACCTTGACACCTTCATGAGATACAATATGACCCAAATACTCTACCTCCTTCACCCCAAAGAAAAATTTGGATGGTTTGGCATATAGTTGTTGCTCCTTTAGTAGTTGTAGCACCTTGTCAACATGTCAAACATGATCCTCCCAAGACCTACTATAGATTAGTATATCATCAAAAAATACTAACACAAATTTTCGAAGGAAGGACTTGAAAATGGAATTCATCAACCCTTGGAATGTGGAAGGTGCATTTGTAAGGACAAAAGGCATGACCAAAAATTAATAATGGCCTTCATGAGTTCTGAATGTTATTTTTTGGATATCTGCTTCCTTCATTCTAATATGATGATACCCTGAACGAAGATCCAACTTTGTGAAGTAGATTGCTCCATGTATTTCATATAGAAATTCATCAATGACGGGAATGGGAAACTTATCTTTAATGGTGATATTGTTGAGATATCTATAATATTGACACATACACCATGAACACTATTTCTTGAGTACCATTACCACCTGTGCAGAGTAAGAATTTTGGCTAGGTATAATAATGCCAACCTATAACATTTCTTCAACCATACACAATTTCACTCTTTTGGGCATAAGGGTATTTGTAAGGATTGATGTTAGGAGGAACACTCTGAGGAATTAGGTGAATAACATGATCATGATTTTTAGTGGGTGGAAGACCTTTGGGAATATCTTTAAATACTTTGGAATGCTTATCAATAATCCCTTAGATATCTAGGGGAATAGATGGCTTAGATGTTTGAATATCTATTGAGCATAGTTGTACAATTACACTGTGATTCCACTTTTTCAATAATTTTTTCATTCCATTAGAGCTTATCACCTTACTAGGTTTCCATGTGATACCCTTTAACTCAATTGCATTTCCTTCCAATAAAATTTCATGAAAAGTTCTTGAAAATTAAAATCCATTATTCCCAATGATTGTAACCATTTGAATCCTAGTACGACATCAACACCACCCACAGGTATATAAATCATTAGACTATTCATTACATATTCCCCCGTAGTAAGATTGATTTTATGTCATTTCACTGAGAAAGTGATAGTTACTCCATTTTAAATCATTACTTGAAACTTTGGCGCTGGATATATAAAGAAATTGAGATCTTTGGATAATTTATAGTGAATGAAATTATGAGTAATACTAGAATCGATTAGGACTATTACCATTTTCTTTTTGATATATCCTTCGATCGTGAGGGTTTGAGGAGTGTTAATTCCAGCCAATGCATTACATGATATGGTGGGATTCAAATATTCAAAATAAATATCTTCTAAGTTTTCATCTTGACATGGTTCTTGTTCTTCTTCCTCTTCACAATCTATGTAGAATAATTTCTTCTCACCACACTTATGTCCCATACTATACTTGTTGTCACAATTAAAGAATAAAACTTTTTCTTTTCTTTCCTCCAATTGTTGATGTGTCAAATTTGTAGGTTGAGGTGGTTTAGAATAAAGAACATTATTCTCTCGATATATATTAGGAGTGGTCCTAGTATCCATAGCCAAATTTTTACTTTCAACATTTCTCACCACCCTGAATACATTCTCCAATGATTTGGGTTCCCAAAGGTGAACCTGATTTTGAATGTTATTCTTTGAAGTTCTTATGAATACATCAATTAGGTTCTCATCTGAAATATCCATTACCTGTATATTAAGTATTTGGAAGTTCTCAATGTTCTTTGCAACTGAACCCTTTTGCTTGATATTTATCATATGGATGAAGAAGGTATTTCTCTTTGTATTCTCACAGTGTGCTATCATTTCTTCTGTGAAAATTGTCCAAGTGACAAGTGATTTTCGAAAAAAAAAGGCATCGATACCACACAAAATTATTGGGTTCTAAATTTAAATATGCAATTCATACCTTTTGTATATGTGGCACATCATGTAGATCAAAGAACTGCTCCATCTCGAGTATCCATGTGATCGGATCATTGCCATAAAACTTCCTCATATCAATCTTAGGAAAGTGGTTGGTCTTCAACCTAAAGTTTGAGTTTCTCCATTCTTGATTCATCTTCCTTGTGTCCTCATCATGAATTTCATGGGATACATTGTCACTTTCAGGTGGCCTCTCTATTAGAAACTTTTTCAATCCTTCAATGATCTCCCCTTTTAAACCATCCATATTAGTATCCATTATCTCTTCCAGCTTAGCTTCAGTTGAATCCATCATCCCTTGTAGTTCATATTTTGTTACTGCCTTATTTTCTAAATAATTTATGTCCTTGCACATTTCTTCACCTTCATCAAGAGTCCAAGTAGTATTTTATGAAGGATTATTTGGAGTAGAAGTTCCTTTTCTTGGTGGCATGTTGGCCAAGTATCACTGCAAGGTAGAAATTCCTAATTGGCTTAGGCAGAGATCCTCACATACAAGGGAGTGGTAGGTGCTATAGCTCTTTGATATACATGTGGGGTACAATAATAATACTCAATCTAATATCTCAGGGAACTAACTAAGGAGGCTTGACCACTCCCTTAGTCGTACTATCTGACTACCCAGGTACTAGAGAGTAATCTCCACAAGTGTTGTTCTCGATGTACTATAGAAACAATATAGCCAAAAGGTTTACTTGGTAAGTCTCAAGATTCTAGGGTGTCTCTCGATATACGCCAAGTATGTAGGGGATCAAATCCATAGTAGTGTTGTTTAATGTGCAACCATTCAAAAGAGGACTTCTGATATACTCTAGGTACGTGGAACAACCACACTATCCACGGGTTGTAGCACTGACCAGTAATGACAACTCTTATGTTTAAAGACATCGAAACGCATCTGTACCTAAAACAATTCCTAAGATTCTCTCAAATTTATGTGATACTCCTTTTATCCGACTTTATTCTACTTTTTGAATCACCCCAATTGGATCTTCTAGTCAAAAGATATGCTTCCAAAAAACAAAACCCACCTTTTAAACCTTGATTTGGAGGTTCTTCTGCCAGCCGACCTTTCTTCTGTTGTATATTTAAAATTTCGACCCTTCTAGGTCTACAATTTAGTTTTTATTTCTCTGATATTTACTCTCTACAATTCCACAGGTCTGATCTAACTTGGATGTGCCAAGTGGAAGTTATTGTAACTTATCCACACCTTGCTGATTTTTTTCCTTTTCAGGAGAGTGTACATGTAAAACGTTCCAAGTGCACAATATGTGATATCATATTCTAAAAATTGCACCAGAAATACTATAGACTGTCCACCATCCAATGTAACTGGTATCACTTAATTTGGATATTCAGTGAAGAATATATCTCTTTTTTACCCAAAACATTTGTTTGAGACTAGTTAATAGGACTAGTTAGCTACCTGATCGTACACGGGGTGTATCTCAAAAATTAGGATGAACCAGAAGATATAATTTTTATCATATATACCTTGATAATTATTGTGAATATCCTCCGAGTTTCATGGTCTGAATTATCACATAAAAAAAATTATAGTGAAAATTCTGAGATGACTAAATTGAGGATGATTCAAGAACCATATATTCCATAGGATATATATCCGAAAGTATAAAGCCCCAGAACTTGATATTTTAACCACAAGTAACTTGCTCCACTTACTAAATATCCCCCAAGGAGTTCCTTCTGAAACGTCCCAGAAAAAACATATAGCTAAAATTCTAAGGTGTCTCAGATGCAGCAACAAAACCCTAATACCTTGATCTCTGATACCAAATGTTAGGAAACAAATATCCAAATAATGTAAAAATATCAAAATAAGTACTCCACGCCTTGAAAAAGAGATAATTTCAGATAATAAGCCTCTTCTAGGGGGAAACCTCCTTATACACCACATAAATTCACAAATACAAGATGATTCCAAATGAAAAGGTCTCCTTGGTATATATAGGAGAGTAGGAGGTACAATTACAACTAATGGAACCCAAGCTGACATAAATAAAATAACATTACTAATGTAATATGATCCAATTAAAGGGTAATGTGCCACTATTTAGGGCTTAACAGGGTAGAGAGATATATAGAGAGAAATGGTGGTATATTAGAGGAGAGAGAGAGAGAGGAGGATATAGTGACAGTGAGACTAACAACAATGAGAGAGAGAAAGAGGTGGTAGATTTAGGACAGAAATAAAGGAGATATAGTGGGAGGGATGGGGAGAGATAGAGGGAGGAGGGGGTAGAGAGAGAATGTGTGAGTGTGAGAGGGGGAATAGAAAGAAAGAGAGGGGGGATGGACAAGGCCGGGGTGGATAGAGAGTGAGACTAATTGTGGGAGGAAGGGGGGATATAGAGGCAAGAGGGGGTAGAGAGATATAAAGGGAGAAATGGGGGATAGAAATTGCATGTGAGAGAGTGTGGGAGGAAGAGAGAGGTAGAAAAAGAGGGGATGTAGAGAGTGAGTGTGTTAAAGTGTGGTAGGGAGAGAGAGGAAGACATATATGGGGGATAGAAAGTGTGTGTGAGAGAGTGTAGGAGGGAGAGAGAGGAGGAAAAATATGGGGGATAGAAAGTGTGTGAGTGTGGGAGGGAGAGAGAGGAATATAAAGAGGGGAGGTAGAGAGTGAGTGTGTTATAGTTTTGTAGGGAGAGAGAGGAATACATATAGGGGGTAGAGAGTGCATGTGGTAGGGAGAGAGGGAAAGGCATAGAAGGGAAGTTGAGAGACTGTGTGAGAGTGTGAGAGGGAGAAAGAGGAAAATAGAGAGGGGGCTAGAGAAAGAGGTAAATGTATGAGAGAGGGGTAGATGTAGGAGAGACAGAGGAGATATAGTGCGATGGGGGGAGAGAGAGGGATGAAGGGGAGGAGAGAGAGAATGCATGAGAGTGTGCGAGGGAGGGGGTGGAGAGAGAGTGATATTGATTGTGAGAGGAAGGGGGAGATAGAGGGAAGGGAGGGTAGAGAGATATAAGGAGTGAAATGGGGTGGAGTGGAGGAGATAGAGAGAGAGGAGGATATAGTGAGAGTGAGACTAACAAAAATCAAAGAGAGAGCGAGAGAGAGAGAGAGAGAGAGAGAGAGAGAGAGAGAGAGAGAGAGAGAAATGTGGTATATGTAGGAAAAAAAGAGAGGAGAGATAGTGGGAGGAAGGGGGAGAGATAGAGGGAGGAGGGGGCTAGAGAGAGAATGAGTGAGTCTGATATGGGGGGAAGAGAAAGAAAGAGAGGGGGGTTGGACAAGGATAGAGTGGAGAGAGAGTGAGATTGATTTTGAGAGGAAGGGGGGAGATAGAGGCAAGGGGAAATAGAGAGATATAAAGAGATAAACAGGGGATTGAAAGTGTGTGTGCGAGAGTGTGGGAGGAAGATAAAGGTATACAAATAAGGGAGGTAGAGAGAAGTATAAAAAGGAGGGAGGTTGAGAGTGAGTGTGTTAAAGTGTGGGAGGGAGAGAGAGTAAGACATAGAGGGGGGATAAAAAGTGTGAGACAGAGAGTGTGGGAGGGAGAGAGAGGAAGACATAGAGATAGGATAGAAAGTGTGTGTGCGAAAGTGTGGGAGGGAGAGAGAGGAAGACAAAGAGGGGAGGTAGAGAGTGAGTGTGTTAGAGTGTGGGAGGGAGAGAGAGAATGACATATAGGGGGGTAGAAAGTGTGTGTTCTATGGAGAGAGAGAAAGACATAGAAGGACAATAGAGAGACTGTGTGAGAGTGTGAGAGGGAGAGAGAGGAAAATAGAGATGGGGGTAGAGAGAGAGGTAAATGTAGGAGAGAGGGGTAGATGTAGGAGATATAGAGGGGACATAGTGGTACGGGGGGGGTGGAGAGTGTGTGAGAGTGTGAGAGGGGGGGGAGATATAGACTAAGAGGAGGGGTATATATAGAGAGGGAGGAGGGGAGGGAGATCAAGACAAAGAGGAGGGGTAGAGATAGAGAGGGAGAGGGAGGAGAGGGAGAAAGAGAGGCGGGGGGTAGAGAGAGCGATAATGAGAGGAAGGGAAGCATAGAGGGAGACATGAAAGGGGGGTAGAGAGAGAATGAGAGGAAGGGGTTGATACAAAGGGATACAGAGAGGGGGAATAGAGAGAGAAAGAGGGGCAGAGAGAGTGAGACTGAGACTAGCAATGAGGAGAGAGAAAAAGGGTGGAAGAGAGAGAGAGAGAGAGAGAGAGAGAGAGAGAGAGAGAGGCATGTCAAGGTAAGTTCTATCTCTAGGTATTTCCATTCCTTTTGATGTATAAGTCTTGCCATGTTTAGGTCTTACCATGTATAGGAATGTGAGTGAGAGAGAGGGAGACATACAACAGTGGTAGAGAGGGAGAGTGAGAGTGAGGTAGTGAGGAGTGGGGGTATATGTAGGAGAGGGAGGACAAAGATACAGAAAGAAATGATTTATAGGAGCGTGTGCATGTTCCTAGAGTGTGTGTGTGCTCCTAGAACGCGTGCGCGCTCCTAGAGCGTGTGCACACTCTTTTGAATTCAATTTTTTTGGGTGGGATTGACAAGTTGTATGTAGACTTGGTTGGCTCATATTTAGGTTCAGGATGACAAACCTAGTGGCTCGGTTTGCAAATTGATAAAAACCTCCATTTTTTTGAATACCACTCTATATCTCTGTCTTTGACATTATTTTTATATAGGATAAGCAATTCACTTGTTGACAAAACTATCAATATATATCGAGTCAGCTATGCATATATCAAATATAAATATTTAAAAAAAAATCAATATTGTTTACTATTTTTAATCTATTTTTGTCTTCACCTATATCAAAATCCTAGAATACATACCTCTCTTATTTCTACTCTAACTTTTTTCTCGGCTTAACCATTTCTCAAATGAGATATATCAGACACTAGAGGAGACCAATACCTATGATCTAAAAAAAATGTTTTGATCATGTTAAGACCCTCTTAGCTAGCACAAACAAAAGACATTGTAATTTCAGGCATATGTTGACTTTGACAATTTTAAAAAATATTAAATTAATATTAAAAATTTCCAAAAAATACACGACACAAGAAAAATGGGTTCTCTACAAGTATACAAGTTTTTGAAATGAAATTCCATTGTTAAGATACTCAACACCTGCATTAACAAAAACATATAGCTTATATTTTGTTGAAAAAATAAGATATGATTGTTAGAAAAAATAAATTGACCTAGTTATTCACAATGTCTATGAATAAAAGTTGTGTACTCAGAAATATAATTCAATTTCCTATGTTTCATCTTCTTACACGATATTCAAACTCATTGTAAATGTACCTTGAATAATCCCTCCAAGTTAACATATTGTTGTTTTTCTAGGTTTACATTTCCACTAACGCGTCATGAGAGACCATCATTAGCTTTCACTCACCCATAAATGTGTGCAAAAACAACAATTAAACACACAAATAAACAAATTAAACAACATATACAACACATAATAAAATTTGTAAATATAAATATGTGCAACAACAACAATTAAGAACATAAATACACAAATTAAACAATGTATAAAGCACATAATAAGAACACTTATATTTTTATAAAATTCCACCCACTAACTGTAAAGCTCGAACATTCCACTAACCATAGACACTATTTTTCTAGCTCTCTCAACATTAGGTCACTCCCGAGATGGGGCTATGACTCCACTAGGGAAAATGCTACCTAAGCCAACTAGGTCTCACAACAACACAAATGGTGTCTAAATGAAGGTACATAACTTTTACATCAATTCCAACCAACAGTCTCTTGTTCCCCTTATCCTACACAACACAAGGAAGTGTGTCGCATTCTCTGTATCACAGTCCTTTAGGTTATCCCACTTCCCTTCCAAGGCTCTATCACAGGCTAGCCAGGAATTCTCAGAGTTGTGGATCTAGGAAATACAACTACAATAGTGGAGTCTCTAGGTACCCTCTAAGCATCACACACTAGACAATCCTGCCAACCTTATTTCTCCTCGAGGGATCTATCCTTACCCAAGGAAACCTAAGAAAAATTGGCAACAAAATCCCACCTAGGATTCACATGGTTTCGCAATGGCACATGGTTACAATGGTTCACTAGCTCACACCTCACATCCCATAACAACAATGGTAACTACAATGATTAGAATTGTAGAATGAATGGATTTCTCACTAAGACCAAACTTTATATATGCATGCTCTCTTTTTTACTAGTGGCACTCAGAGGACTACTCTCCCACCACTTGGAAATTCGTCTCATTACTTGAGAACTTAGGATAAAAATCATGAAATAAGACTTAGGACTTAGGAATATAATACTATACTCCTTGGATTAACCCCTTTCTTGAATCCCTTAGCCTCTTTTCCCTCTCATGCAGTTCTAGCCCCCCATACTTTTTTGTCTGACTTGGTCTACAGTCGTGATGCATTTTTAGTAATATATAGGACTCTGATTGTAATGTACAATGCTAGGCTCTTCATGATTTCAACATATAGGTTCTTTGGCCTAATATTATAGAGGCACGCCGGGCCAAAACATACATAAATAAGCACTCCAACCCTAAATCCATATTGTCTCACCAACCTATAAAACATATATGTACATATACATTTACAACTAGGGTCAAACTGGGGGTATTACATTGATGGTAAACATGTTGAATTTCTTCATAGATTTTCTCTTCATTGTATTTTCTTGTCCACTGATATTTGGAAATGGTTGAACTTGTTTGGTTTGGATGGTAATTTCCATTTTCTAGACCAATGGGATGGAGACAAATACCATAATACTTTTCTTTATAATTAGAGATTAAACTAAAGTATCATTGTAATGTTGAAAAATATAAATAACATACTCCTTAAATGTTTTTAGTGAACTTTGGTTGGTGTTACACATTTTTTCAAAGGCACATTTCCATTTTACATAATATCAGGAGAATTTCCCACTTTGACATGACTTGAATCATGGGTTTATCACCCGTGTAGAGAAATTGATCTTGTATCTGACATGGGGTAACAACATCAGTGATTGAAAATCAAGCTTCATGTTTTAAAGTCTTATCAATTGAACATTAACTGGCGAGAGTGACTGATTTGTGGTTTTCCTTAAATCACCACTTAGTAGAAGGCCTGAAACTTCTGCTAGACAACAATTTGTGGTTTTCCTTAAACCTCCACTTAGTAGAAGTATTTCAACTTCTGCTAGACAATAGTTTATGGTCATCTTTAAACCAACATTCGAGAACACTTCTAATTAGCAGAAGACATCAACTTCCATCTTCTACCTAACTTAGCACATGTTTCAGGAATGATTGAGCGTAGAGTCAAGTTCCAGAGTTTGTGATCATCCTTAAACCACCACATTGTTTGTGGTTTTCCTTAAACCACCACCACTACTTAGTAGAAGACATCGACTTATGCTATAAATTAAGTTTGTGGTAATCCCAAAACCACCAGATTCAGAGAGCACATTCAACCATTGCCACTTGTACGCTTCGACATTTCAGCTACACACTTTGAGACTTCAACGCTCTTCTTGAACTCATATACACCTCTTCGAATTAAAAGAAATATTTTGGAAACATAATCTATTAGGATTCTGACAATACCATGAATCCAAAGTTCACATCATATCATTATACTTAAGTTTATTTTTATTTGTATGTCTAAAAAAAAATATTTATTTGTAAATGTCTTACGTGACCATTTAAAAATCTAAAAAATCCATTGTTTTTTCGAAAAATCTAGGCCAAAACAACGTGTAAATCGATTATTCGTACACACCACAAAAATTAATCACGTGTGATTTCACATCTTCACGATTGTTGTTAAATGTTTTTTTTAATGGGATATAAATGAGTAAAAGCATTGTTTATGGTTTAAGGAAAATGAAAAGAATCACATCTCTTTTTTAATGTGATATCTTCTATGCAAAATGAGTAAAAGCATTGTTTATGGTCGAAGGAAAATGCAAAGAATCGAGTCTCTTTTTAACATTGAATTAGAATGGCTCGCATTGAAAAAATTAGAAGAATAGCGACGCATAAATTATTATCCTATAAGAATAAAAGCATTGTTTTCAGTTGAAGGAAAATGCAAGGAACAAATCTCTTTAATAGAGAGTTAGAATGGTTAACATGGAAAAACTCCTATGATCATTTCTTAATAGTATGATCATCTTTTAATAGAGAGAGGGAATATATGAACATGAATAAAGAGATTTTTTTATTTCGTTGGGTTAGTTTAATGTCTATTATTTTTTTTTTTCAGAATTGTTATTGAACAACATAGTTTCAATTAATATTAGTAATAAATTTTTTAATAATATTACAAGTACACTCATAACTCATGACAAATTGTTTTGTTGTTTTATGAGGCCAAAAGTAGAGGCATATAAAACAAAGGAAATGAAATTATGGTAAGTGTGAGATAAAAAAACATAAAGTATAGAAATTAAATGTGATGCCCATTTTTGTATAGATAAGATTGGACAATGCTTATAACACATAAAGTCAAGTGGGGATTAAAAAACCATGGTGTCCACTCATCTTTAAGAAGATTTTATTAAATAACATTTAATAAGCTGCATATGCTAATATGGTGATAAGATTATCTAGGTCCTAGCTATAAGATATATTTAATGTTGTGGAAGGACAGATTGTATAAGAAAAAATAAAAGTCAAGAAGAGTATAAATGCTTTGGAGTCTTTTAGATGTTAAAAACAAGTATTTGGTGTTAACTCTAAATCTTGCTTACAATTCACATCTCTCATATAAAATGGAAGGTATATTGCTCCTTAATCAACCAATCAATTGAAATGAGAACATTAACCATTTTTCATAATTTTTATAATATTTATTATCCTTCCTAGATAATAAACCACATATAAATGCTTTGAGTCTTTAGATATTAAAAACAAGTATTTGATGTTAACTCTAAATCTTGCTCACAATTCACATATTTCATATAAAATGGAAAATATAATGCTCCTTAAGCAACCAATCAATTGAATGGAAAACTTTAATAGATTATTGAAAATGACACCATTTTTTTTCATTTTTATAATATTTATTATACTTCCTAAATAATAAACTACAGACCACACATGATTAAAAAAAAAAAAAAAAAAAAAAATTTAAATACCCCTAATTCTACACCCACAAATAATTATAAATAACAAATTTTTATGTCCACATAAAATAATATACGATGAACATATTTAAATTAAAAATTATTTATGTCAGAAGCGCATATTTTATATATCAATATTGAATAAAATGTACTATTATTATAACAAACTCAAAGAATAAATATAATATAACAAAAATGATTACCATAAAAAATTAAACTCTAAACAATATGAATATGATATAGGAGTTGCCAGAAGAGTTATAACCAGTCTAGCTGAGATGACAAAGCGTCCTGAGCATTAATGTTCTGGTCAAAACGAAATCGGAAATTCACACACGAAGTCTACATCTTCCTATTTAGAGTTTTCAGAATTGCATTCCCATAAGCTACAATAGGCCTGTACCATGTTCATGGCAAGAGTGAAAATCCCAAACAGAAGAGCTACGATAGTCCATGGCTTTGAGAAATACTGTTGATAATAATAGTGAAACAATTCCGAAAGAACACATCTGATTTTGATCCGGTAATTCTTGGGGATAAGCACTTTCTCGAGTGCGAGTTTCAGATCCTCGGGCGGCTGGACGTAGCCATGAAAGAATGGCCGACGCATGGTCTCCCAGATTTCGGCTATATACTTGTCGGTTAACATACTTCGGTGACTAATGACATGAGATTTCATGAGCAGGTGAACGTCTTCAGGAGTGTAGATGAGGAGGTATTTTGACGGGTCCCGTCAACGAATTCCAATGCCAGAAGGTTCCTGAAGAACAGTTCAGTCTGAATTACAAAGGATACTGTCATCCGTGGAAGGTAGATCGTGTGGGAGTATTTGTCGAACCGGATAGTATGGAGCGGCCTCATCGAAAAGGATCTGAACTTAATCCCCGCCTTTGCGAGCTCCCACGCTGTGTATGATTTGATGGAAAGCTCTCCCCTGGGAGTGAAGCAAAAGAAAATACTACACACCTTTTCAATCACGGATTGCTCGAGAAGTCTGGAGATTCTTTGCAGTAGAGACGGATGAGTGGAGTCCAGTCCTATTCGCAGGAATGGCGAAACGATTGCGTGAATGCAACCGAGCAAATGAGAGTCCATTAGTGCATCATCAGCTATTAAAGAACTGAAAACGAAAAAATCGAATGGACACAACTCCTTGCACGCCCGCCGGAACAGTTCAGTAAAGCCATCTTCCAAACGGAGAATCCGTGAAAATTCAAATTTCTCAAAAATTTCTTTCAGCACAAACAGCGGGATCTGGTTTTCCAGCTAGAGAATGTCGCACTTTATACGGACACTGTTCTAGCTGTAAATCTCATGACCAAATAAGAAATATAGAGAAACAAGGCTGAGTGGCTGCTTAGTCACTCGCCAGTTGAATTGGGATAGGAAAAAGTAGCAGAGGCAGATGACACATGGTCTTTAGAGCCCCATTTATTTCTTGAAAGTATATAACAAAATACAATTTGTGCATAATGGAAGATAAAAAATTATGACGACACAAATATGAAAGGAGATAAAAAACAGTTTAGTTTGAAATATAAACAAAGAAGAATGCGATCAATAGACTTACAATGATGGTACATATGACCCCTTTTGCTATTTTCTTGCGGATGCATTTTCATTGATGTCGTCGACGGCTACTGAAATCGTGGCAACTGCCTGTTGTATTTCGTCGACGACCTGCTTCAATTCTCTTTTGAGCCATTCTTCAATGTAGCTTCTCATTGGGGCGACGTTGATCTCATTCCGGCTTTTTATGTGGAAAAATTTGTTTTCTAATTCCCCGAAGTCGATAGAAAGATTACGCAGAGCCTCATCAATTGTATTGAATAGTCGACTAGCCAGTCGTCGATGTGATCTTGACCATATTCAAGGATGTTGTAAAACTTTTCCAAAGACAGCGCCTTAAACATATCAACCTGTTTATCGAAGTCTTGCCTAGTTAAGGGCAAGGAGTTGACGATTGTTGGGGTCATGGAAGTCGTTGGTCCTTTCGGCTAAGTTTATTCTAGAAAGCCTTGTGAATAATTTTTCTTTCTTTGATATGGCTTGTTCACATGACTAAACAATGAGATGTAGGTTCTTTACTTTTTCTTTCCAACATTCATTTAATTGATCGATCCAGTTTTTGGATGGAAGATCTTGTTGTCTTCTTCTTGTTTCTGTCATGTTGTTGACAATGGTTCCAAAAGGAAGGACCTTGTTTAAATATAAATTTTCTTCATCTTTTAACTCCGCCTGCAAATGTTCGAGCAAATTATGTGCCCTGGTTCCAAGGGAAGTCATGGTTTGTGATGTTTTCATGTCTCAGTAACCAGTTCCATTCTTTTATTGATATTATTCTCCACATATCCTCTACAGGATGCGAGGAGGTTGGAAGATCCTTTTAACTTGGCTACAGGGGTGGCAGGCATGGCTATTGCCAAAGGATTGGCAAGTAATGACATAGGAATCAAAGCCTCTTCCAATTCCTTGACCCGGTCCTTCAGTCTGACATTCTCGGCCTCGATGCCTCCAATGGAATCATGAAGTGCATCTCCGCTCCCTATGTGAATTTGACAGATTTGGGATGGCCGCATGTTCGCAAGGTTAACCTGTGAACGAGATCGTCCTGACTCCTTTCTTAATTTTTACATTTTTTTTTCAATAATCAATTTTTTTCGACTGGCTGTCAAAAACAATGCTCTGGAACATGAAGGATTCATCTTCGTCAAAATTTTTGGTATCAGATATGTCCATTGGATGACTATGCTGGATGGCGTCTCTAGATTGATCAAGGTAGCGGAGTATGCTATCCAGATCAGGCTCAAGTTCCATGTTCTCACTTTGAATTTCGGGCTCTTCCACCTGTCCAACATTTTTTTTCTCTTATTGTCTATTGGAAGCTTGTGAGAACTATCAATTTTAGAGTGAGGAGGGTCGTTATCTCCTCCTTCGTTTGAAGAACTCTGAGTTGCTTTGTTGTTGTAGTGGGTCATTGGATTGATGATCCAGGATGTTGTACTTTTGGGAGTGTTATTCGTCGATTGAACACTCTTGTCACCAAGGCATTTTCCCTATTGTCTGTACAATTTAGTGCTAGTTTGTAGTGTGTCTACGTTGCCGACATCAGAATCAAGAGCGTTGCCACCAGTGTCTCTGTTTTCGGTCAGGTGTTTTTTGAAAAAACAATTGTCGAAGAAAAGTGTTTGTAAATGTTGTAGAAAATTTTTATCGGGGTCGAACCCTCTTAGGATTTGAGCATATCTCAGGTTCAAGTTGCTAGAATGCGCTGTGAATTCGTCAATTTTGTTGACATTCTTCAACACGAAGTCCCCGATTTTCCAAGGCAAAGGAAATAACTGTTTTTTTCTCTTCTCTTGGAATAGATGCAACTAGTAGTTGTATTGTCGTGCTACTTTTGTAACAAACATTTTGTCCGTAATGTGATATGGAAGGAGAGAAGGTTTTTCCCTAGAGCCAAAAATCTTTATCACAGTGTAATTATCTAAATGTTCAAGTGTCCCCTTCATGTCCAAAAAACTGTTTACCTATTAAAATATGCGGGGAGAATCTTCTCCTAACAACAAAACTTTGAAAACAGACATGAAGCCATTATAAACCTCATAAAAATAGTAGGAGGCCTTGTGCTTCCACAAGGCCTGGTACCAGAATGTTACTAGGTCGAATTCTCAGTTGACATTCTTGGACAAAAACAATTCTGGAAACTAGCAGCAATGTGCTATCGCAAAAACTAAGTAGGATGACATATAAAATTTCTTTTTCCTTTTGAAGCTTGACAATTGGGAACAGATTTCATTGGAAATTAACTTGCCCCAATAAAAAATGGTTTGTTCCTTGACTGTGAAATACAAAATATAAAGAGCCATCATGGAAATAGTTGTTGTGGACTTATGTCTTGTTATTCTTGTAAACAACCAGGCAATTTCGTACAATGGATTTCTAAATGAACTAACCTGCAAGCTTGTGATATCTTCAGGAACTACAATCGGGTCTTCCAATAAATGGGGCAAGAGTTCCAACCTGTTATTATGCTTTCCTAGGAACTATTTGTAATCTTGTCCTTTGAACATCAATGTTGGCTCCGACAATCTTAACATCTAGCAGAAGACCTGAGGTGAAAAAGAAACAGAAGAGCGGTCCTGCAGTGGAATAATTATTTTGTCTGAAATAAATTTATCGGCTCACCAAGAGACTAGCTCCTTACAGTCAAAAAATTCAAGGACACAGCCTGCATGAGCAATCTCAGAGGTTCAAATTACTTCATTCTGGGTGGCAGGGTTTGAGTAATAAGAATATGCCCTGGACCACTGGAAGTTCTGGTCCTCGTTCCCAAAGATGTTCATTGTATCTCAATAGAACTATTGTCAAGATGATGCCATAGGTTTATGAGAACATTGGTTTTCTCCAGACGACAGTTGAAATGAACAGTTGGAGTCGATAATATAACTCTCCGCAAAATCTTGGTTAAATTCTTATGAATGAGAAATCTCCTCGAGACTTTTGCTGATTAATGGAAATCTATATGGGTGGTGCATGATGAACTATTAGCAAAAAATATTAATTATTGCATATTTAGAAGGGCGAAGGTGGCGGGTACGACGAAGATAAATTAAAGATTGGAGGCTTCGTGAACGTGCCAAGCCGATGTTGTGCAAACGAAATTTCATGATTTTGAAATCAACACTCGGAAGGGATAATATAACCCTACGCAAATCTTGGTTTAATGCGTATTAATAGGAGATCTCCTCGAGCCTTTCGTTCATCAATGAAAATATATATAGTTCTTGCATGATGAGATGTTAGAATTAAATGTCGCTAATTGCATATTTAGAAACAAGATATATATATATATATATATATATAGAGAGAGAGAGAGAGAGAGAGAGAGAGAGAGAGATCGAGAGAGAGAGAGAGAGAGATTAAAACATTTTTTTTATTATAGACAAGTGAGAAGGTCACGGAGACGGGGGAGAGAAAGGAATGAATGTCAAGGTATGAAAAACAGTCGGATGGGATTCAAAATAGGGTTACGGGGGACACTGAGGAGAGGCGAGTGTCCCATGGTAAAATTTTATGTATCGAAATTTTTGACTGCAAAATGTGTAAAATGGAAGAGAGCATGATGGGGCAGTTCAGCGACCGGTTTGTATATTTGCGGAATTATGGGAAATTGGCTAAGTATGAAATAGGGAAACGGTCATTCAGACTCGTTTTCAGAATCGAATATTGAATATTTCATGAACGGACCAACCCGACAACACGCAACTGACATTCCATGATGTTTGAAATTAACACTCATAAGGGATAATATAACCATCCAGAAAATTTGGTTTTATGCGTATTAATGGGAGATTTCCTCAAATACTGGTTTAGAATTAACACTTGCTAATTGCATACTTATAAATAATATATTATATATAATTGGTAATTGCTAATTTCAAAAGGGCGTGGGCACAAGAAACAACAATTAGGAATTGGATATTTCTTGAACCTGCCAACCCGATGATCCGTGGAAGAAATTCGAAGAAATGGAGAAGTATGGAAAGTGGATGGACGCACTTCAAAATCGGGTAACAATACTTCCACAAAAGACGTGAGGACCCGACAGTCAAATTGTATCTCCCATAATTTTTCAGTGCAAAATGTACTCTATATATATAAACATTTTTTTATTATAGACAAGTGCGAAGGTAACGAAGACGAGGGAGATTAAGGAACAAATGGAAAGGTCTAAAAAGTGGTCAGATGAGATTCAAAATAGGGTTACAAGGGATAATCAGGAGAGACAAGTCTGGCTGTCAATTTGTATAGCACGAAACTCTGGGTGTTGTTTGTAGGACACAGAACCTATAGAGGACATGCTTTTCCCTTTAATATAACTTTTCTGACGCAAATGTAGAATGTGGCAATTTGAGAGAGTAGAGGGAAAAAATAAATAACAATTTGGTCAAGTATAGAAGAGGGAAAAGAAGGTCCAATATATTCAAATCTGCAATAGATATTCCATTTCTTGGCAAGATATTTTATGTGTGTTGCTAAATAAGTTGTATACATATTGCATATACTTGGAAATAAATTTGAAGGTAGCGGGCACATGAAACAACATCTAAAAATTTGAAATTTCCTGAACCCGCAAACTCAATGATCTGTCAAAGAGATGTCAAGAAATTTTCAAGTGTGGAAAGTGGTTAGATGAGCTTCAAAATAGGGTGACGGGTTCCCGAATAGTCATAAAGCCTCGAGTGTCAAATTGTATAAATCATAACATTTTGGTGCAAAATGTGTAACATGGAGGAGGGGATGATGTGGGTGTCCAGAAGTAAATCTGCATATTGCAGAGGCCAGAGTGCTATTTGTAGGTCACAGAACAATGGAAAGTGCAATTTAGACAAAGGGGAAGCACTCGGTCGAAACTTGTGAATCCGCCAACACGCGCAACAAGGCATTTAAAAAAGAAATGATTAAGTAACTAGAAAGAGAAACTACAAGGGATAAAAGATTGGGAAAATAGAAAGGCGGAGGGCAATTTTTGTAAGCGCGAATTGGTTTCAAACAAGCCCCATTGTTGCAAAACCATCATTTTCTAGTAATTGTCACCAAATGCTTTGTTAAAGATTAGATTTTATTGCAACTTGTGGGTGTAAGTGTGTTCTTGATACATTATTCCATGACTGTAACATATTAACTTATGTATTAAACTTCTTGCATTATGGGTTTTTAGCATTAAAGCTTAATAATTGTTTGTCTGGAAACAAGAATGACGATCTTGCTGCAACATTGTGATTTGGTATTGCTATGATTTATCTGCATTACGGATAGAATTGAACTTTGGTTTGAAACTGTATGTAATTCATTTTTTGTTTGCATAAAAGCCTGATGGATCAACACAGTACATTGTCATATAACTGTTATATGCTCCATTTTAGAAGAAATTACCTAAGAAAATACAATATCGAAGAAACACAAGACTACCGAACCATGCCAATGAGAAGAGGCATTAAATCCAGAAAAGAAGCAGCAAACAAGACTCCAAGGCAAATTTTTTAAATAGAAAATCCATTAAAAAAAAAAACATTGAGCATTGTACATCTATCCTTAGAAATTGGACCCAGTTCTTTGGGCCAAAACATTGAACGTATCTTCCACAAACACAGGCAAAATATTTGCAACATGCAGGAGCCATCAAGATGCTCTTCAACATGCATACAAAAATGATTACCATGCCTTTTTTTTTTAGGAATTCCTTGTAGTTTTCTCCTCAATGGATCATCCTGTGGTAAAATTGATAGTTCTCATAAGATTCTCATGAGGAAGATGGAAAATGTTGCAAGGAAAATGGAATATCTCTTAACTGAAAGTTAGGACACACCAAGAAATCGCCTCTCCATAGTCGAAAACTTTAGGGACACAGGTTGCACGTGCAATTCCAGAGGCCCAAATTAGTCCATTTTGGGTGGAAGGAGATGACTAGTAGGAATATGCATTTCACCAGTGGAAGTTATGGTCCACATTCCCTAAGATGTTAATTGTAGATCCAGAGAACAGGACAATAGTCCAGCAATTGAATAGTTTTTTGGCTTGAAATATATCTCTGGGAGCATCAACATATCATTTCCTTACAGTGGAAGTCTTCCACCTAGAACAAACTAATTTGGACCTCTAGAATTCCTACTTTCGATCGGAAAAGAGGCTATTGCATTCAACGTCAGTTTCTTTTATGAAACTCCTTCTTTTGGTGTGTTCAGGACCGCCATCGCTGAGCCTTGAAGTTCCGCCCGTTATGGTTGATTTCAATTTGGGCACAGGAGTGGGAACAATCTCTGCATTTCCATCATCCATAGTCGTATCATCGTCCATCATATCATCTTCTTCCGGCTCGGAATCCATCAATGAAATTGGGTAGGTTCTCTAAGTAGGTAGGGTTTCATTGGAATTCTTTGGCTTGAAATATATCTCTCGGTGTACCAAGGGACCATATCCTTTTTTGCTCCTGGGAAGAGGGAGATGAATAGTAAGAATATGCCGTGGAATATTGGAACCTTTGGCCACCATGCCCAAAGGTATTTATTGTATCTGGACAAAACCGTTGCCACAATTTTACGAGAATTTTTGTTTTCTCCAAATGATGTTTGAAATGAAAATTGGGGAGGGATAATATAACCCTCGACAAATCCTGGTTTAATGCGTATCAATGGAAGATCTCCTCGAGCCTTTCATTGATCAATGACAATCTCCAGGGTTTGTGTGTAATGAGTTGTTACCATTAAAGCTCACTAATTTCATATTTAGAAAAAAGTGTGAAGGTGGCAGTGATGATGAAGACGAAAGAGATTGCATCATGTTTGAAATGAATACTTGGAAAGGATAACACTCTTCTCTACAAATCTTGGTTTAATTCGTAGTAATGAAAAATCTTCTCCGACCTTTCAGACATTAATCACAATCTTAATGGTTCTTGCACGATGAACTACTAGCATTAAAGCTTAATAATTGCATATCTAGAAAGAAGTATGAAGGTAGTGGTGATGGCGAAGAACGACCAAGCATTGTACATTTCGTCCACCCGCCAACCCGTGAACCAGATTCCAAGAAATGCCCAAGTATGGAAAGCAGTCGGGTGGGTTACAAAAAAAGGGTCACAAGATATACCCAGGAGACATGAGGGGCCGATGGTCAAATTCTGTCTCGGTGACAGATTTCAGCCGTCAAGTTGTATATCGCGGAATTTCGAGTGTTGTTTGTGCATAGGGGAACAATGGAAGCGCAATGTCGAGAGGGCAATTTGTATATTGCTGAACTTCGAGTGCTAAATATAAAAGCATGAGACATTTGGAAAAGGGACCAAGTAAACAGAAATCAAAATCATACGAGATGAAGGGGAATTTGTTTTCTAATTTGTAAACCACGGAAGTATGGGTGCTATTTGCAGGTGGTCGAACAATGGAAACACAATGTTGAACCCACCTATGCAGGAACCTGTGATTCAAAAAGTTTGTTCAATATAAAATGGGGAAGCAGTCGATAGGGCTAGTGATATAAAAGTAACAATGGAAATATGAAGACATGAATCTACCAAATTCCGCACCCAAACATTTTCCGAAAAATGAGTAAGTAAAGAAAGGGAAAGCAGAGGGCAAAAGAGAAAGAAGATGGCAAATTTCAGAAGCGAGAATTGTTGTAAGAAAGCCCCATTGATGGTCTTAACAGTAACTATGAAGTGCATTAAACATGTTAATATGTTCTTCAATTAGGGAATAGATACAACAAGCAATATTTATAGTTTCCAGGATCTGTTTGTATAAGAGAAGCATCGAAAAGTTACAAGAAAATCAATTTTTCGATGTTAAAGTAAATTTTTTGTACTATTAGCTTCACTGCAAGTATAACAAATCGAATTTGAATTTTAATGTCTTCTTGTTCATATAATTGTTTCATTAGACTTCGCATAGTATATATTCTTTTATTCAATTTGTTTACTAATTTGTAGGTCACGAAAGTCCAGGTGTTGTTTTCAAGTGGTGGAACAATGGAAACACAGTGTTGAATGCGCCTATTTGGAAACCCGCGAGCCAAAAAGTTTGTCAATATGAAACGAGGAAGCGGTCGATCGAGTTGGTGATACAAAAGTAAGTGAAATCTGAAGACGTGAATCCGCCAACTTCCGCACCTAGAAATTTTCAGCAAAACAAGTAATACATACTGAATATGTACTTTTATAAAGTATGGACATGAGATTTTATAGAGCATGTACAGATCCCTCATTCCATAATTAACCACATTTTGGATCGCGGGTTCTCGGGATGGCGGGCTCAAAATTAGGCCTCTATTGTTCTGTATCCTACAAATAGCACCCAGAGTTTTGCGATATACAAATTGACAAGCAGACTTGCGGGCTGGATGGCTCAACATTGCACTGATATTATTTTGTGTCCTCCAAACAACACTCAGAGTTCCACGATATACAAATTGACAGACGAACTCCAGGGTTGGCGGGCTCAAGATTGTGATTGTTTACAGATGGTCATCCCTATTAACTATCTAACATTATCTAAAAACATTATTTTCAAATACTAAATTATTAATATTAAATATTGATATTGTACAATTTAATTACATAAAATTATTAAAGGATGTTAAATCTCTTATTTTAAAAAAAATGAAGTAAACAAAACAAAGATTTTTTAAATTCTATCGCCGGAAGTATAACAACGACCAATTTGAATTTTAAGGGCCTCTTGTTGATATGATAGCACCATTGGACTTCGCACAGTATATATTCATTTATTTCAAATTATTCCAAGAAATTAATTTTACCAAGTTCATCGATCAAGGAAACGTGCTAAAACAAGCCACATATGAAATTTGCGTCATAGTGCTATACAAATTGACAGGCAGACTTGTGGGTTGGATGGCTAAAAAATCGCAATTCTATTGTTTAGTGTCCTCCAAACAACACTCAGAGTTCTGCAATATACAAATTGATAGACGAAGCATACAACCAAGAACCAAGTAAACTCCAAACAGGTCGTAAGAAAGATCCCACAAGGTTCCATAGAGCATCACTTATCGACCTTTGCATCAAAAAATTTGATATATAAAGAAAACACATCGCGACATTGGTTTTCTCTTACATATGGTATATGTTCCCACGAGAAAATAACCGGGGCCATGGGATATATGGGGTTTGTTTCTATGCTTCCCATTTTTGGACCGAACAATCTTATGTGCATGAAATCTCTATAGCGATATCTGAATATCTCAAGCCGATGTTTCAATCCATGCCGAGTTTCTTTTTTTTTTCAATTAGGGCATCGGGAAAATGCAAGTACCATACCATAAATGTATAGTTGGAGACAAATTTCTATTTTATTCAGGCACGCGAAAGAAAATTGTAGAAATCATGTCATGGCTAAATAGTTGAAAAACAATTTTCAAATTTGGGCAGCCAAAAAATGTCCATGATCCTCCATCAAAGCAACAACCACCCACCATGTTTTTTTCTTTTATTTTCACACCGAAACAAATATGAAAATTCCTCACTGGGAGATGCAAGAAAACATCAAAATTACAACATCGATTTCATTTGTAATTAGAATCTCAAGTATTCGAGTACGACGAACATTCATATGGGTGTTGAAGAAATATTGCAGAGACACACTGCAAAATTCTTACTAGGAGATACAAGAAAACATCAAAATAACAACATAGATTGCATTTGTAATTAGATTCTCAAGTACTCGAGTCTGACGAACATTCATTTGGGTGTTGAAGAAATATTATAGAGACACATGAGATATTTTTGTTTCCTGCCAAAGCATGATATGTTTTTTTTTTTTTCTTCAACCGATATGCAATATTGCATTGTGCTCATTTAAGGTAAATTTGTTGTGTATCCAAAAGTCGTGCAACATGTAGACACTTCTTTCCTTTTTCTATAGGTATGCTTCATATGACAATTCTTCTCACCTATGAAGCACATATTGTAACAGAGGCTTCCTAATTGTACAATTCACGGTTGTGTTTCCCATGGTTCAGATGGAAGCATTGAGGAAATGCCCATATATATATGGACATTTTTCATTGTATCGCAGACAATCAATCATATAATCACTTATCAAAGCAAAAGAAGAAGAATGAGAGTTTCATTTCACACATACAGGCTCAAAGGGGGTCGAGTATGCATTCGCTGCAACCAAAACACCTTCAACCTGGAAACACGAGCATAGGAATTAATACAATGAACAACATAATACACAAGTGCACCCCCTTTCCCTAAAAAAAATAAAAAATAAAACAAGCGGTAGGAATTCGCTGAAGGCTATTTGTATGAGAAAAGTGAGGATGATTTTGTAGACGTATATGCACAACAGTTGTAGAGCTAGTTAGTTTCTTTAGATCCTGTACTATGTCTGCTCGCAACTCTATTACAAATGTTGCCTAGGTTGTGCGAAAGATTCTTTCTCTAACATCCCTTTTCTTTGTTATAATTTTGAAGGGCATAAGTGGAAATTTCCCTTTATGCAATTGTTGTTCTATTTACAAAAACAAATTTGAATAGGTATCGAACAATTGCAGTTGCAACATGGAACAATGCAATATTTTTGTAACTTAACCGAGATACATGCACATGCAAAAGTAAAGGACAAAAATGGATATGGAGAATGGTATGATTTCCTTGTCGTTGTCCGATTCGCCATAGTTTATATGGAGAATGTGTTGCGAGTCAATTTTTCTCACCAGTGTGACAGCTCCACCGATGGTTCTGATTGGGTAAATATCATTGCTCTGTGCAAGCTGCCTGACAGTTGCGTATGGGACGAAACGATATTCTGAACAAACAATGGTAATTTTTTCCACAATACTTGTTTCGTTGAGAGAAATAATCCTATCACAATCACCACGGTCATATACTATTTTGGGAAATATATTAAAATTTGTGATGGATATCCCATTACCCAACAATATCTTTTTTGCATGTTTTTGGACAAGTTGTGTAGTAATAGTGAGTGTGACTGTCATCATGGCCTCATTATCAGTCATGTCATCATGCATAATGGATCTAGTTTTGTTTTCCTTGTCCAAGTAGGTGTTATAAACAACCATTATGTCCCCATTGAACACTTGTCTAGTTCGATGGTTGTTCAAGCCCTCTATTGATAGTACTTTGGGTTTTACAAGTCTAGAACTGGTGACAATTTTTGAACAGGAAAACTAAAGTGAATGGTAGTGTGCATTATTTTTTTGTATTCATTTTTCCCTGTCATAAATATATAAGTAGATGCATAGCTTCGATGAACTATGGAGCTAGAGTTTTTCAACCACACTTCTTAGTCTGTGGAACCTACGCTATGTTCGATGTCTCGCTTGTACTTGTTGATACTTCTTGTGAACTGAAAACCATCTATTGCAGATGACATTAGCATATTCACCATGCCATAGATGAATAAATAGTTGAGGATATTTGTTTGGTAAACATACTAGGAACATAATGTATGCATCGTTACCTTTGGCCTTGTCGTTCTGTTGATGTCTGGGATGACTGACTGCTCATAGCCATGTTACTAGTCCAACTTTTTCTGATGCAAGCATGAGTAGATGAACATCAGAAGGACTAAACAAGCATATGCATTGTATACTGTCCATAATAGTTATGAATGTCACATGCAAGGTGGAAGGAGATGGAATATGAAATAGGGTGTCAAAGGATACTCAGGAAACATGAGGACCTGAGGGTCAAATTGTATGCCTATGATTTTTTGACTGGAAAAATGTGTAATAGTAAATAGGGCATGATGGCGAGGCACAACGACCAATCTGTATATTGCGGAACCCCGAAATCCGGGGGATCAATCTTGAACCCGCCAGCTCGACACCCACAATTAACAAAGTGGGTAAGTATGGAATAAGGTAGAAGCATGACCATAAATGTGAACCCATGAGTCTACCAACCCGTGCACCAAGGAATTTTTGGAAAGACCATTAAGCAGATCAATTAGAAATAAAAAGGGATAATAGAAAATGGAAAAAGTAGAAATGGGGAGGGTACAAAGGCCCATTGTTGCCAAGTCATCATTTTTTAGTCTAATATTATATGCCCCCACCCGCTTTGTATATTTAATTTACTATCACAATTGGTATACCTTTTCAAAGATTGTACCACAGAACCCTCTGTTGTTGCATATAAGAATTCATCTTCCTGTCCAACCAACCTGTTTCTTCCAAGGTAGCAACATCGAATATACAATGGACATGAAAGCAAGTTAGTATGAAGACATACATTTAAAAGAAAGAAAAACAGTTCTATTTATTTCAATGTAACAACAAATGGAATACGATTCACATGAGAATAAGCAACAAGATATGTATTATATACATACAGAAAAAAAAGGTGCAAAGCAACAAAACAAGCACAACAAATACATAGATAATAATGAAATATTGAACACTAGAATATGAAATAAGAGTACAATTATCCACCTATGTAACTCCTCATCTACATTCGCTCCAAAGATTCCATCGTCCTCTCCAACCATTCTGTTTATTTAGATGTAGCAATGCATGAAAAATACAATGGACATGAAGGCAGTTAGTATGCAGGAAGACATGTAATGAAGATAAGTTATTATGTAGGAAGGTACACAATATCTATATACAATAAAATAGGTGAACACATATACAAACAATAAATGAAATACAAAACAACGCAATATGAAATAACAGTACAAGGATGTACCTTTGTATCTCCTCTTCCACCGCTGTAGATAAGACTCCGTCATTTTCTCCAGCTATTTTGTTTGTTTGAATGTGGGAACGCACAAAATACAATGAAAATGAATGGAAGGGTGTATGCACAGGAGAACAAGTAATATGCACATACAGTAAATGAGACTCAAAGAATAGAATAAAAGATAGGAAGAAACATGAACCTTTTCTTTTCTCCATGCATGGTTGTAAATATATAAATTTGTTCCCTGCCCAAAATATATTACAAGCCACAAAATATTACGAAATTGCATGGCCATAGCTAAATGATTTTTCTTTTCCGTGGAAAAGTATTCAGATACGCTTTCAGTCATGGAAATACATTCTCTTTATCCTCTACATGGACTATTGTTCCCACGATACAAGATTTTGGTTTTTCGTGGCAAAGTATCCAGATATGCTTCCAGAGATGGAAATATAATTGTGCAGTATATTTGATGTACATATCATATCTTAAGTACAAGACAAATTGTATCGTGGTCACACTAGTCCATGTAGAGGATAAAGAACATGTATTGTGATATGGGCACATTCCAACATACATGGTTTATAAGTGTAGCTTGCAGATGTTTTATTTTAATAAAAAAACAATGGATATTACAATTGCACATGTACTTCTCCAACTATTTTTTATGCAACTATTTTCTATCATGTCAACACTGAAGTACCAACAAAATTTCATAGTACAAGAGATCTTGAACTCGCCAGACACGAAAAATAACACAACTGCATGTCCACTCGTGGGTGCAGGGTCTGAACGTCGTAAAACACCCAATAATAATAATAATAATAATTAAAAAAAAACAACTCCAACTGTCGGCGCAAGACCCCAATCGTGTAAAGTTGAAGTAAACAAAAGAAAACAACAAGCACCAAACCAATGAGAAATCAAGAATAGGCCCAACTGCAGTCCCAAGGCCCCAAATCGTAAACTTGATCCAAACAAACACAACCGACAACTGACGAACCAAAGAACCAACGAACAAACAACAACCACTGAACCACTAAACAACATATGTATCTCCAACGATTACGAAACTGCAGCCGAAGCACAAAAGGAACCATAAACATATGACGAGCATGCTAGTAGAAATAGGAAAACATTCTTACTTACAAATTGAAAACAATGAACAACAAAGAAGGAATAGAAAATAAAATTATGGCATGGAAACTTACTCCGAAACGATGAAAGGCAGAAGCGTAGGTTGAATTGTGAACCAAAAAACAGTAACAAGCAACAATCGACGAACTAGCAAAGAAGTTAAATTCTGAACCAAACAACAACAACAAGAAACAACCGACGAACCAACGAAGAAGAAGCAGTCACCGAACCAGTAAACAATGTATGTATCTTCAACGATGACAGAATTGCATTTCAAGGTTCGAAGAAGTATGAAACATACAATGCCTATTCAACTGACGGTGGACAACAATATTGTCCAAATTCACTGCAACATTGTATGGAAAATTTTGAGGAAAAATGTACTCTGAGAAGCCTATTTAGATAAACATTTAAGGTTGTTAGGTTGTCTAAGGGCCTCATGGTTTGCAAACATTTACGTTGTTAGGCCTGTTTGAGGACCTCGCATCATGTAAACATTTAAGTTGTCAGGCCTATTTAAGCACCTCAAAAAACATGTCAATACATTTCAATACAAACACAAAGGAGTAATAATAATAATAGCACAAATAAAAAAATAAATCACAATAGAAGGTTATAAACTTTGTAATTATTGATCACTATAAACCTTGGATATCTAAACACTTCAATATGATTGGTACAAATAAAAAAAGCACTGTACATGATAAAACTTTGGATATGGAAACATATAATTCATTGGGAATAGCGAAGCTGGAAATAAGACCTCAAATCTATCATCCAATCAGATCATAACACACACACACACACACATACACACATATATATTATATTAAAAATAATGGTTTTAGTTCTCTATGTCGAACATTAGAAAGTATGCAAAAATTTGTAGTCAAACGACAAACTAATATGAAGTCAACGAATTATCGATTGCTATAGTCCCTCTATGCCTTCAACAGGGACTAATAACGAATCTACCATTATCATGAGAGAGAAGTCCTTAGAGTAATTTACCTTGGTGATTGGCGACCGTTGGTTATAGAAGCACTCAAACTTGGTGATTGACAACCGCCAGTAATAATTTATGCATGCATCCTTTTCAATGCCACCCATCGTAGTTCATGTTAAAGAGATTTGATTCTTTTCATTTTCCTTGAACCATAAACAATGTTTTTACTCAGTTACCATAGGATACATCAAACTAAAAATACAATCATCTAAACGCGAAGACCTAAAATCACATGTACTACATTCCCATTGTTTTGAACGAACACTCACTTTACATTCCATTTTTCATGGGTAGAAAAAACAATGAACATTTTTAGATTTTTAAATGCTCACTCACGTAACATAGCATTTACAAATAAACATTTTTTTAATTTAATAAGAAAAATGTGTTACTCTCGTTATCCCGTAAATAAATTGCATATATAAATATAAGAGCCAAAAATATATATTTTCGGCATCTAAATTCAAGTTAAGGTGCATCACAATTTTCACTTTCAAGTTAACTACTTCTCTTTAAGATAGCATTTTCTAAATTCATATATAAATATTCATAGATTCTTTGTAATCACATTTTTTTTTAAAGTAAATCTTGTATTATTTAAGGGATTCAAAAACATATACATATGGGGGAGCCTGTGATCTCTTCTATTAAAAGTGGAAACCATAACCCATAACCAGATCGAGGCTATGAATAGTGGTCCATGACTTGAGCAATTGTCATATCTAAGTTAAACAAAAATAATTGATGAACAAGAAGGCCATAAACTTGAAATTATCATACACAAGAAGCACCTTGATCCCCATCAGTCGACAAAGAGCTAGGTGGAGTTGAAGAAAAAGTGAAAGGATGACTGTATGTTGGGTATATTCTTTTTTCAGGCTCACTTGAGAATGAATGAAAGAACATATCTAGTCGATGGTGAAGAGTTTCCTAGCAATGTAACTCGTCCACGATGTCCCTTATCATTTCAAAAATGAGATTCAATTTCTCCGCAAAGAAACTTTTTTACAGGGTCATCTCAGGCACTATTTCCCCAGACTACAAAACCACTGTGTTCATGTCCATATTTCCCAGGGTTCCTTATTCAATTGATACTGGAGTTACCTCTTCGAGAATAGGGAAGTCACTATATTCCTTCTGTTGCATGGCTGGTGTGTCTTCAACCCTTTGATTTGGGGGGGAGAAGGGGGTTATGGGTTTGCAATGGAGAAGCCAACGTGGGAACATCCATAGAATGGAGTTGAGTCGGAGGGATTTCCTCCTCCACAAGGAAAGGGTCACTATCGAAAGCTTCCCAATTTTGAGTTGTGGAGGGAGACTCAACATCATGCAGAGAAAGGGGATGAGACGAAATATGGGGAGGGGCAGGGCTAGTTCTTTTGGCAATGAAGTCATAGTAGGTTGGGCCTCGCTTCAGATTTCCTCATTTTCTAGGCATGATGACTATGATTGTAAGGAGGAGATCCAATAAAGGGAAGGAGGAGACTATAGAGCTAGAGGTCTGGCATGACCTTGTGAGAGTCTGGAAAGCCTTGAAAACAACCAACATGGGAGGAGTTGATTTATCACGAAGAAGAAACATTATAATGGAGCTTGTTATTGTTGGAAATATTGTCATTGATGTATTGTCATTGATGTCAAAAATCAATGATGCACATGAAGCTCATAAGGGATGTATTACAGAGAGAAAAAAGATAATTAAAAATCGTGTTATTCTCAATCCCGCAATCAATCTAGACCGTCAGATTACAAGAGAATGATCATTGGAGGACTAGTCAACGATCAGATCAAATCAGGACCATTGATACGCAAGTGCCAAATCAACACAGGGATAGATTGCAGAGAGAGAAAGGATAATTAAACAACGTGTTATTTCCAATCCCTCAATTATTCTAGACCATCAGATCTTATAAATTCAAAGTTTGACGACTATGGTTCATCCACCAAACGATCAAATTATGTCGTGACCTTCAGATATGCAAGCAAATATCAAGGGAAGGGATGGATTACAGAGTGAAAATGTAGAATTAAATAACGCTCTAATTCCAATCCCGCAATTAGTCTAGACCGTTGATCGTCACCCGCCAAATAGATCTATGGTTGGCATCAGTTCCACTACCAATGAGCAGTTTTCCATTGTGGAGATCGACGATAGTTTTAAATGTCATTCTAGTTGGGACCCCACAATCATCCCTGATTGTTGATCTACTCCGGGACCATTCTCGATCTATGGATCAAGTTGAGTGGAAGGATAGGATAAGTAAGGAAAAAGGGATGAGATTTTGAATACCGAATTCCTGATAGTCGTTGGATCACTTTAAGTGGAAGGATAGGATAAGCAAGGAAAAAGGGATGAGATTTTTAATACCCTAATTCTCGACAGTCATTGGATCAATTTAAGTGGAAGGATAGGATAAGCAATGGAAAATGGATGAGATCTCGAATACCCGAATTCCCGATAGTCATTGGATCACTTTAAGTGGAAGGATAAGATAAGCAAGGCAAAAGGGCTGAGATATCGAGTACCTGAATTTTCGATAGTCGTTGGATCACTTTAAAGTGGAAGGATATGATAAGCAAAGAAGAAGAGCCATTGGATTTAAACCAAGGCAAAGAAGCATCACAGACAAATCAATTTGTCGATCTAAGATCATGATCAACGAACAACATTCATTTCTGGTTAAAAGTTGTGAGGTGGTTACACTTTGGGAGAACTAGGAAGTGGAGAAATCGAATTACCCAAAGTCCCGAAGGCCAAAATCGCGAAGTGGATATGAGTCGTCTGATCAGAGGAACACTTTGAGAAGTATCCTAACTGTTAAATCAAGGAGAAGAATATGTGCCACATCGGGATATCTACGTCAGTAGACCACATCAACAAGGACACATGGCACAGTCAAATAATGACAAGTGTGAAGATGAAATCGAAATTTCAGGTACATGTAAATCATGAATCTGAGTGACACATGGCAGCCACTCGACCTGTGCCACATCATCAAGTGACATCGGTAAGTTACGTCACTCCGGGAGTTTTACTTCAAGAGTTTCACCACTAGAAAATGACTTAAGTCCCAAAGTCCTGAAGGCCGAAGTCTCGAATTAAACAAGAATTGTCCATCTCATCAGGAGATTAAAACGTAATCGTTGATCAAGTATAGTGGAAGGATAGCATAAGTGGAATAGTTGAAGTCCCGAAGTAAATGATAATCGTCCATCTCATAGGGAGATTAAAAAGTGACTGTTGATTTTGATAAGTGATCAAGCACTCGCTTGTCCTAGCGCCTAGTCACTGCCTATGGTCATATGAAATAAGAATAATAAAGGTAAAATATTATTCATCGCTTAAATCAATAAGCTCGTGGTTTTGCGTTTTTGGTCATATGTAAATGGTTTGAAAGAAGCGCCTCTACAGAAATCAGTTTCTGCAAATATTTGCAGCAATATGGAATCAAGTTAAAAAGAAAACGATCCATACTTGTGATCGATTTACAACAAATACTCTCACTAAATTAAAAGAATTAACAATAAATGTTTGAATAATAAAATTGATTATTGTTAATGTTAAAATGAATAGGTGCAATGGTCCAAACAAAGGGACACAATGTTTCATAGCTCACTCCAGTTGGAAGATTATATAAATGAGAAAGAGTGGTGACAAGAATGTGTCTCTACAGTCCAGATAAGAAGATCAAAATAGAAGAAAAGTCCAATAAGAAGAACTATTGGTTCTTATGAAGTGAGGGTGGAAGGGAGGAGCATGGAAGGATTCATATCCTTACTAAGAAAATTGTAGAATATAAGGGAGTTGGATCTTCCCAGGGTTGGTGCCCTAAATACAAGGGAGTTGGTGCTTCCTAGGGTTGGTGCCCTAAAGATGAGGGAATTGGTGATTCCTAGGGTTGGTGCCATGAAGAAGGGGATCTGTGTCTCCTATAGTTGGTGCTCTAAAGATGATTGGTGTCCTTCACTATTTTTTATAAAACCTTGTAATTGATGTTAAATATATTTATATAATTGATTTTGCATACAATTCATTGTTGATTTATTGTGGTGATCAATAAAATATAAAAAGTAATTGTTAATTGTTAAAAAGGGGTAATAATGATTCACCCCCCCTCTCAATATTTCAACAATTGGTATCCGAGCGAGTGCCTTCAACACAATATAACAACTAGACGATAGATCTTGAAGATGGATCAACAAGAGGGAATGTCTAACAATAAAGCACCATTGTTCAATGGATGAGGCTATGCTCTATGGAAATTAAGAATGAAAAACTTCCTGTTGGCTCTTGGTTTTGATATCTAGAAATCTGTTGTAGATGGTTACACTGCACCAACTGCTCCGCCCAAAGAAGTTGCAGGAAATAAAATCTGTAATGAAAACTCAAGAGCAGTTCATGGAATTCTAGGAGGGTTGACTAATTCCATATGTGTGAAGGTTATGCACTGTAAATCAACCAAAGAAATCTGGGACAAGTTGGAGGTTGTATATGAAGAAGATGAACCTCCACAAGGAACACTCACTTTACATTCCATGTGTCATGGGTAGAAAAAACAATGAAACATTTTTTAGATTTTTAAATGCTCACTCACGTAACATATCATTTACAAATAAACATTTTTTTAATTTAATAAGAAAAAAGTATTACTCTCGTTCTCCCGTAAAGAAATTGCATATATAAATATAAGAGCCAAAAATATATATTTTTGGCTTCTAAATTCAAATATAGGAGCATCACAATTTTCATTTTTAAGTTAACTACTTCTCTTTAAGATACCATTTTCTAAATTCGTATATAAATATTCATAGATTCTTTGTAATCACGTTTTTTGTTTAAGTAAATAATGTATTATTTAAGGGATTCAAAAACATATACATATGGGGGAGCCTGTGGTCTCTTCTATTAAAAGTGGAAACCATAACCCATAACGAGATCGAGGCTATGAATAGTGGTCCATGACTTGAGAAATTGTCATATCTAAGTTAAACAAAAAGAATTGATGAACAAGAAGGCCATACGTCGAGACTATACTTTCCTAACATCTAACAAAATAAAGGTAAACTTGAAATTATCATACACAAGAAGCACCTTGATCCCCATTAGTCAACGAAGAGCTAGGTGGAGTTGAAGAAAAAGTGAAAGGATGACTGCATGTTGGGCATATTCTTTTTTCAGGCTCGCTTGAGAATGAATGAAATAACATGTCTAGTCGATGGTGAAGAGTTTCCTAGAAATGTAACTGGTCCACGATGTCCCTTCTCATTTCAAAAATGAGATTCAATTGCTCTGTAGAGAAACTTTGTTGCAAGGTCATCTCAGACATTGTTTCCCCAGAATATGAAACCATTTTGTTCATGTCCATATTTCCCAGGGTTCCTTCTTCAATTGATACTGGAGTTACCTCTTCGAGATCAGTGCAGTTTCTATATTCCTCCTACTGCATGGTTGGGGTGTCTTCAACCCTTTGAGTTGGGGGGGCGAAGGGGGTTATGGGTTTGCAATGGAGAAGCCAACATGGGAACATCCATAGAATGGAGCTGATTTAGAGGGATTTCCTCCTCCACAAGGACAAGGTCAGTGTCGAAGGATTCCCAATTTTTAGTTGTGGAGGGAGACTCAATATCATGCAAAGAAAGGGGATGAGACGAAATATGGGGAGGGGCATGGCTAGTTCTTCTCGCAATGAAGTCGTAGTAGGTTGGGCCTCACTTAAGCTTTCCTCGTTTTTTGGGCACGATGACTATGAGGATACGGAGGAGATCCAATAAAGGGGAGGAGGAGACAATATAGCTAGAGGTATGGAACGCCCTTTTGAGAGTCTGAAAAGCATTGAAAACAACCAACATGGGAGGAGTTGATTTATCACGAAGCATAAACATTATAATGGAGCTTGTTCCTTCCATTGTAAATATTGTGGAGCAAGAATTGATGCGACCCTGCATCCAAGTACCATAACTAATGGAAACCAAGACCATTATAAACCTACACATTAACTTCCTCCTATGGACCAAACCTCAATCCATTGCATCGACATTAAAGAATGGCATCGGGAGGAGGATTTGAAGGAAGAGGGTGGCGGTGGCTTGCCATGACAATATTATTTTGCATGTTGTCCATGTGGCACCCCATCTGGGGTTCTTTATAATCATTTTACTCATTCTTGAGATTCACAATTGTCAAAGTTGGTTCCACACCATATTTTTCCATAGCTTTAGGAAAATAGTAAGGCACTTCACAACATTTTATTCTTGAGTTTCACAATTGTCAATTTGTTCCTCGTGAAACACTTTACATTATTGGAGCTTTACACATGGTAAAAAAAAATTTGTCACTATCTTCCTAATAAAAAAATTCACATCTTTCCCTAGAGATGTAGCAAATCTCTACCCAAAGATTGTATTCTTTCCTTCGCCCTCACCTTACCTCATGCAATTATGAATTTTATGTTGTTGGCTAGTTCGATAGTTGGTTGGGATGATTATCTTTGAACCGGATCTCGTACATCTCTTGTTGAGCCCACAATGAGAAAGGCGAAGGTGACTCTATAGGGATCAAGTCGTGGAAGGTACATGATGCAAATCAAGTCAAGTATTGAGTAGGATGGTCTCCTATTTTTATGTAGTTAGTTCAGGATGATGGGAAAAGATACAAGGCCAAGCAACATATACACATACATATACCTCTTTCTATATAATAAGAGCGTGATTGTTGTGGTAACACATGTTTAGACTGGGGAACTTGGACTTATCTATGTTCAACCAAGCTTATATCGATGTTACAACAACACTAACATAAAAACATAATGTTATGATTTGAAACATTAAAGTAAATATTTATTTTTGTATAAAAGACATACATTCTTTTGTTTAAGTTTTTTATTGGCCTAGTGTAGGAGTGAATCGAATCCATAGATGTAAAAGAATAATTCTTAAACATACAAGATAATATCAAGACAATTAAATATTATCACATATTGACATTTGGTTTAATATTACATATTATCAATCATTTATTTTTATAATTGTTACTATGATTAATTGTTTTAATTCATCTTTGTCTATCTTACTCTTGCTGATTAGAGTTTCCATTTCACCTAGCATATCTCACACTTGCTAATTGGAGTTGTCATTTCACCTATTAATTATGTCATATACTTGCACATCACCTACCATTTAAACTTGCCATGCCACTATTTGCTACACCTATCACATCACTTTACATGTCATTTCATTTTACCATGTGTCATCGCTATGAAATTATATGGCTCTACCACGTGACACATGTATGGGATGAAAATTTGTACGTCACTTAAATGAACTTGATGATACGGATGTATGAATTTGTTGAATTCATTGGTTGAAGGAATAGGTCTAGACGTTCAAGTAGAGGACGAGGGATGGAGAATAGCCTTGAGAGCTCAACAATACTATTGGCATTGATAGAGAAGCAATTTTTTGATAGGAATTATTGAAATAACCACCTTTTAATCTAATTTTGGTGATTATTTGGACATAGCTATGCATCTCAACTTTAATATTTGGACATAGCTATGCATCTCAACTTTAAAAATACACAACTTTGGCGTACAAACACTACTTGACATAACGTTTTTTTTTTTTTTTTTTTAATTCTATTGTTTGTTTGCATTAATATTAATTTTTTAGTTTATTTCTTTCCATTTTTATTCTTATCCTTGTTGTAATCCATATCACCTAATTTCTATAAATAAATGTAAAGTTAAAACAATATTATGATGATAAAAAGGTTGAACGACTTAATGAATGTGATGAGAGGATTCAAGAGCGTTTCAAGGTATTCATGATTTCCATCTCTTCAAGGTGGGTGCAACTTAACGATGGTTTCTTATGACGTGTTAGTGACAATGAAAACATGAAAAATCATCAATATGTTAATTTGGAGGGATTATTGAAGACACTTTTACAATAAATTTGAATATTCTGTAAAAATATGAAATGTAGGAAATTCAATTAGCTTTCCAAATATATAAAGTTAATTTATATACTTTGTATACAACTATGTGAAATTTGAGTTTTTCTGATAGTAGTATGTTATTTTTCAAGAAAAATATAATGCATATGTTTCCATTAGTGCGGGTGTTGAGTACGTCAATGTTGGAATTTCCTTAAAAAAAATTGCAGTTCATTGTAGAGAATACATTATTCTAGTGTAGTTTATTTTTTCAAAATTTATAATATATTAATTTTATAAAAAAAAAATTCTATTGCTACATATAACCTATTTTAAAAATGATCAAGGTGATAAAATGTTATAGAATAAATAAAAGACACATGTATTTTAGGATTATGATATATGTCAAGAAAAAAATATATTAAAAATAGTAAACAATATTAATTTTTTTAAATTATATATTTGGAATCACCATAGTCGACTCTATATGTGTCTATATGTGTTTGTAATTTTATCGACCATGGATTTGTGTAGCTTATAAAAATGTAACATAAAAATAGAGTTAATGAAAGGTATTTAGAAAAATGGAGGTTTAAATCTATTTAAAGAATCCTAAAACACCAGGTTTTTCACTAGGCCACCAAGAAGGGCGCCCCCATTCCTTTGCCACTCAACACAAGAGAGTTTAGCATGTAGGCAGTTATTTCTACTGTATTATGCTCTTTCAAGTTTTGGTTGAGGAAGGTGTTGATGAATAAATGTTAGTATGTTATTTTATGTCAGTCAATCAAAATGTTAACAACCCTCACCAATCTAGTTAAGCAGGGTGTTTCTAAATTAAAGTTTAGCATGCCAGTCATGTCAGTCAATTGCATGGGAAAAAAACCTCGCAAGTCTAGTTAAGAGGGCTCTTTAGAAATAAAGAAACAACTTCTTTTGTAACTGCAATTGTTGCAGAGGAAAAAGTCCCCCTGCATCGTATTAAGAGGGTGATCCTCTCTTATGAATAAACCGATGGTCATTTACTTCTCACTTCCAATGTTTTTCTCTGTCATTATCTATGTATTTTTTACTGTGCAGTGTTTTTTTTCTTGTGTGCCAGTCTATTATGTTGCTTCATTTTAATTTTTCATATAGAATTGATTATCAGTTGGTATAATATCCTAGATCCAAGCTGGCTTTTTCTCAACCATGGAATTCATAATAGAGGCCATCCAACAATTTTTTTTTCTTAGAGCCAGACGTCCTTCTAAAGACTTCCAATACACCCTCCTCAGAGCTTCTACAATGTTAATATTTCACCATTCTCAACTTGCCCTCTTCAGGGTATCGGGTGCCTTCTCAGTGCGCTCAGGAGTTTAATGAGTCTCAGTGCAACATTCAGTGACATATCGACATCCATGGTTAATGAAAATTATGTTGTTATGAAGAGATTTGTCTATAGAGGATTCCACATCCATTTCCACAACTCGAATTCATGATTTAATGATAGCTCTCTAAGAGCTACTCCATCTGAAACAACTCAGAGCTCTAACACCCATGCAGATTTATACACGCTTCCAACTACCAAATTTTGTGGGCCAAATGAATGGCAAGAATGATGACTCTTGGCTTTGCAGTATTTCCACATACTTACATACATTTCTTGATATGAAAAAAGACACGAAGCTTTGGATCATTGGTTTACGACTCTAGGTAATTACACAGACATGGTGGGACCCTCAGCTGGAGAAATATTCTTGGGTCATGGACAGAGATGACCCGGTCGAGACACAGACACCATACATTATGACATGGGATAGATTCTTCCAAGATCTCAAAGAGTTCTTCTACCCACTGGAATATTGTCAAAACCTCCTCGCCAAATTGTTGCAGTTCCAACAACTTGCCAATTAGTCTATCTAGGGATACATTGACATATTCTGCAAAGTAGGCATCCAGCTCCACATCGTCGATACATAAGAGGTATTAATTATTAAATTCAATTATGGTTTATTCATCTACGTTGTGAAGTGGATTTGTTTGAAATCTCTTCCTTGGATAAGGCATTTCTTCGGGCCTTGGCCGTGGAACATAAAGTGGCACTTTGATTGTGCTCTCCCCAAGCCCAAGTTGGTCCCTCTAATGTCAGTACTTCACCTACTATTCCCTCCCCTAGTTCACATGCCTCACCCACCTCTCCCCATAATGAAACCCAATGTACCTTCCACAAGACCAACTTGCATGCTTCTGCCAACTATCGGGCACTTCAAAACCTTTGCCCCAATAAAACTCTTTTTTTTTAGGTCACTCAATCTAATTTCTCTTACCCTCCTAAAGTTGTTTTTCTTGAAAATCCTATAGAAGTTGAACCATATCTCATTCCGATGACCACCAATGTGTTGGCACGATTTTGATCAGAACAGGGTCCTTCTCAGGTTACCAAAAAAAGGTACTAAGTAGTCTAGAGCGCTGACATTTTCATCTCCTCCGAAGAGAAGTCTCACCCGAAGCACTACTGAGACAAATAGATAGGGAAGGGTAAGGAAAAGACTTAGGAGGATCCACAGAACCTTCAGGACTCATTCTAACCTTGCGCAAGAGACATGAACAGATCTAAACCTTATGTGTGAAAGAATTGAACCTACTTACGTTATGAACAAGCCTTTAAACATAGAACCATCAAGAAAAACTTATAAACCATAAAGAAGTACTGTATTGCATAAGTAAACACACAGAGACACATCATATTTTTAAAATTCAAGTCCTTCTTCATATTAGCTTCAGGATATTTCTTTAATTACAGACTCGGAAATACTTAGTAGTGCTCTGTACAGACTCTTGACTCTGGACTCATGTCCTAGAGCTCAAATTCTCAGAAAAATAGGTCGATTACATTACAGACTCAGGAATTGACTTGACTCAACTTACAACAACCTTCAAGAGGGAAAGATCGAATTGAAGTTCTTCACAATCCAGTCGAATCACTAGCTATCCAACCTACTAACAACAACCAACCGACTAACTAAAATCCCAAACCTTTTACAATCAAGTTCATACCTATATATAGCTAGGTTGTGTGTTCCATATCGGCTTGCGCGCTTCCTTGTTCTATTGCAACCGTTTGTTGCTTAGTTGACATTGTAGTGTATTTCACAATTGCTTTTTGTTTCTCTTTTTTTCTCTATTTTCCATCTTCTTTTGAATCTTGCACAACTCATGCTCAGTCAAAACTTGTGCGATTCCTTAACCCAAAAACGAAGGACCCAACAGGCTCCGACCACAATTCTTGACTCACCCTTGATTCAAGTGCCTGGTTCTTTCACAGATTCCAGGAGCATATGATGTTTTCCCTTGTCCTCCTTTTCTTCTTCCTTCTGATCTTTTGTTTGTACTGTCTCCTCTTTCACCTCTTCAAACGAAGGGCCCAACTCTGGAACCAATTCTAAGGCTCTCTCCTTCACTCCTTGAAAGTTTCTAACTTTATCATGCCACTTCCTGGTGAGGAGTGATGCCTTTGCAATAAACTGTTGGGTCGCCTCTTTACTACACTCGTTTGGATTGGAATCGAACAACAAGTTCCACTCTGAATATTTTTTTATGTCAAATTGATGCATCTGCATGTATACTGCTTGAATGACAGGTCAGAAATCACACAACTCTTTCTTTGCTATGGAATGTGCCTCAAAGAGGGTGTTCAGTTCATTTTCCACTTGTTGGATTTGGTTGAACTTCTGTTGTTGCTCCATCAGATCCATTGTGGCCACAACTTCTTCATTTAGCACCTAGATCTTTGTACGCACCTCCTCCAAGACTTGGTTTCATAGAGCATTGATGCCCATCCAATCGTTGACTTCTCGTAAGATATTTGTGCATTCCGCTATGTACAGTGTTGCTCGGGCATTGTTTCCTTGCAGTATGGTCTTCTGCATCTTCTCTTGCAGCTTCTAAGTTTGTTGCTCTACTTCTTGTTGAGTCTGTCATAAATGTACTTCTATATGCTCAGCGCGAGTGGCGAGTTGTGTCCATGCTCCTTGGAGCAGCTCAATCTGGTGCTCTGGCTCGCCTGCGTCATTGGCTTCAGGTATTTCGGGTGAAACCTTCTAAATATCTGGCCAGGCTTCACCAAGTTTTTCTTGCACTCTTTCGAGTTTGTGCTCAACCTGGATCTTGTCATGTTCTTCATGTGTCCTACATTCCTGTGCAACGATCTCTTCCTTCCTTGTGACCTCAACAGAGATCTCGGCCTCTTGGATCCTTTTCTCTAATTGATTAGTCGATGCTCTGATCAATCCAAATAAGTGCATCGTTGGCCACTATACCAGGTCAGCTGATGAAAGGGTTGTGTCTCTGGGTGCTCGTGTATGTAGTGGAATTCCATTATCCATTGAATGCTCCGTGTGGGTCTCTACCTCCTCCTTTGTTGATGGTCTTGGTGCTATCCTTAAACTTAGCGCTAAGGGAAAGAGAGTGAGAACCTATGTTCTGGCTATGCATAGTTGCATCAATTATGTGCATTGCTGAGGGTTTTGGAGAACCCTCAACATCTGTTCGTGCTCGGATGTCGCACTCTGCCCGGTTGTTGATTCCAGTTCCGTCTGAGATTCTAGTATATCATGCTCTTTTGTTGCGTCAGCTTCATGTGTTGTTATTTCTTGGGAACCCTCACCCTTTTCTGGTGAGGTGATTTGTTGGTTGTTGTGGACTTGTGTCTCCTCCATAGTTTGGGATTCTTTTTCTTGCATTGAAGGCTCAGTCTGTTGTTCCTGGATATCTGGGTTCACACCAGTTAGCTTCATGCTCTGCTCTGGTACTTTGGGGTTTGGACCAAAATATTTTGGTATCATCTTAGACAACTCTTGGGTTATTCCTGGAAGTTCTCACTCTGCTCTCTTTGGCTGATCGAGCTGCATCGGCTCGAGGTTTGTCGTCTGGGGTGGATTGGTGGTTTTTGGGGTTGGAGACTAGGGTTGTGGTGATGAAGGAGGGTGCTCAGTGATGAGTGTGGATGGAAATGTATCAGGCTCAAGGTTGTCCTAAATGTGGATGATGGGTATTTCTTTGACCATTGAGTGGGTATGAGGGACGATTGATGCAAGGGGTTGGGGGTTCAAAGATTTATTCAGAGAAGCACCAGTTCTAAGCTTCTTCACTATTGGTCCAGTAACAAAAACAACACTCAGGATATGGTTAACGTCCTCACCTGACAATATGGCATTAGTTGGTAGCAAACGGAGGGTCGGTAGCATTCTTTTCTTCCTCTCTAATGGCTACATCTCGGATTCCTCCTTAGACTCTGATTGTGCTAGAGCTTATAGATTTTGTGGCTTTGGGCCTGAGCTCGGTCCTTATCCTGCTTCTTTGTATTTCTTCTTCAACAACTCTGCAGGAAGAATATAATTCATCCCCGACTTGCATGGGCTGTGTTTGACTCCTAGCCACAACATTAATTCATTGTCGAAGGTCTCTTCATCCAGATAGAATGACAACATCTTGGTATGGAAATATTCCCTCCTAACATGTCTCGAGCAGACAAATGTATGGTGTCGATTCATGTTGAAGGAATGTTTCTTGTATTGTAATTGAGGATCTCCTGTGGAATATGAAGCATTTGTGTTGCGCCGATCAGGTCATTGTACCACTTAGCAAATGTTGCGGTGTTGAAGGATGAATTCTCTGAATTCGGCCTTGACTTCCATGGATCGAACATCTTCTTCATGTGCCCCTTATCTAGTAGCATAGACGAACTTCCTATAGGTGGCCTCCATTAGAACATTGTGAATTCCATCAACAAATATCCATAAGTGAAGTTTTCTCCCTTCTGCTATGCTTCCTCGCATGCCACTAGTAGTTCCTCCAGTAGGTAACTACACGAATTGAACACAATGTCATTGGCGCAAAAGTCTACTACTGATAATACATCTGGCATGCATTCTTACTTGTAGTATGATCTCATAAGCTTGTTGGTGATGACGTAATAGCCAGTCTGGACTATCTCAGGTAATATAGGGTCGATTATTGTTGTGTGTCCCCCCCTCTTTGTGTTAAATTTTTCATACATGATGAGCTCACCTTTCTTTTTATCGTGCTTACCAGGACTCTGGAATCCTTTTGACACATCTTCTCCTTCGAAGGACAACCCCGTAATTTTATGGATGTCTTCGACATGGATTGTATATTTCTTATCCAACCAGAGACTTACGTCATGCACCCTACTTATCAGAAATTTTGTGCACTGTGCAACCTCACGAGTGGTGCCGAATACTAGTAGGTCTCTAAGGTTCATGATGGTCGAATTGAATAAGTTGAAAAATTATGGTCTTTTCATGAATTGCATGCCTCCTAATCCATCTAGATCCATCTCCCAAAAGGCATATGTGTGCATCTGAGGGAACAAAACTGGATCTGTTAGGTCAAGATCGAGGAGCTTAACATGCTCCACCTTCCCTTTGAGATCGCCCACGACCTTGAATCAGGGGTCGTAGGGCTTGTCTGGTACCTCTTCTTTAGACATGGTGCTTTGGCTTATTGTGGCTCTCGACATTCACACTTCTTCGACAAGTAAGGACTAGGATCATGACTATGGGTTTCACAATTGTACAAGTTGGTTCGCCCTACTGAATTCAAAAATAGCTATGCTCTTTTAAAATGATGCGTCCTCAGACGAGTTCTTGGGGCCTTATACTTGGATTAGCAGGAAAGTTTAAAAATAACTGTTGTTCATCATGACTGTATGGATGCAATTGGATCTGAGTTTTTCGACGGGATGGTTTAATGGGGTAAATCCTATGGGGAAATTCTGGCATTTACTTACTTGCATGAGTGGAATAGGGACGTGGTTGATTTTAGACCTTTTTGTTTTATGGGTGGGTATCCCAGCACGAACTCCGATGGCATCTTTTCATATCACGGATTTATGGCTTAACTGACTTCAAGCGGGGTACCGTAATGGTCATAAAGGTCGTGACTAGACCAGGTTTGTGTGGCACATGGACTCAGATCGTATTCAGATTCGTTCTCCCTCCAAACACAAAGGAGGTCCTCGTCATATTAATGACTTTCATTAATGGATTCTCTTATGCTTCGGATCCTGCATTGCTAAGTCATTAGTTTTGTATCAAACAATTCTTAAACAAAAAATAAGCTATGTGTCATGGCGCAACACTACGCACATCAACTTTATTAACTAAATTTACAAAATTTCAGAAAAACTCAAATCTAACTATTGTACAAGATCCCTCAAAATAGAGAAACAATCCCCTTTTCTCAGTTTTGAGATAGATAGGGCTTCAGGAGATCATCTTTCATCCATCCTGTCTGCAACACACCATCCAGTTGCGCGATTCTGACTTCTCCTGAGGGTTGGATCTCTGCAATTGTAAATGGTCCCAACCAGTGCATGCACAACTTGTCAGGATGCTTCTGGTATCGACTATCATAGAGTAGAACCTTGTCTCCGTGCGTAAATACCTCGGTCTTAATGTGCTTGTCGTGCTAAGATTTTTGTCTTGCTTTTTCCACTGAGTGATGGAAGTCTTGTAGAAATCTAGTCTCCTCGAGTTCTTGTAACTCCATAAGTCTCTACATCACTGATTCCTCTTCTCACATATGTGTGATTTGTGCAATATACAAACTTGGAGTGATGAATTCTACAAGCACCACTACCTCTCTCCCATAAACTAGTTGTAATGGTGTGTACCTGTGGAGTTTCTTTGTGGTTGTCCTATAAGCCCATATTAATGTTGGGACTCTATCATCCCAATCCTCCCAGTTTGCGTAAAAGACCTTTGTCAACCCTCTTTCTAGAATATTTTTGAAGGCTTCGACTATTCCATTGGCCTATGGGTGGTAGGGACTGCTTTTGTGGTGTTGGATTAGGAACTCTGTTGTAAGTGTTTCTATAGTGCTACTAATTAAATGAGCTCCTTGATCATTGGTTATGCTCCTAGGACATCCAAAACAGGTGATAATATTCTCGAAGATGAACCTGGCAATAGTATTGGTCGAACAATGCTGAACAACTGCTGCTTCATCCCAACATGTAAGGTAGTCAGTTGTGGTGATGATGTACCTAGCATTTCAATTCTTGGCTATGGGGTTAACTAGTCCAATGAATTCAATTGCCCATTTCTCGAATGCTTGTAGAGATCTAAATGGTTGTAGTGGTATTTCATATTGTCGTGATGACTTACCCACTCATTGAAAAACATCACATGATCTAGCATATACTTTTGTGTCCTTGAATAGTGTTTCCCACCAAAGTCCTGCTTGTAGAACTTTCTGTGAAGTGGCCTTTCCTCCTACGTGAACTCCTACAACTCCATTGTGGAATTCACAGAGTATATCATGTCTTTCATGATCTAGGAAACATCATCTGAGGATACTATATAGTCCTAGTTTATACAACTGTCAGGCGATCAGCTGGTAATCTGTTGCTCTAACAACCATGTGGAATTTCTGGGTTGAAGAATATGTTTCTAGGCAGGCCCCTGTACTTAATATGACTTCTATGTCCTCCAGGTACTATGGTATGGCCTCAACCTGGAACAAGTCTGCATCTGGGAGCTGATTGTCTACTGCCCCACCACTTTGCCCTCACTCTAATCTAGACAGGTGATCAGGTCCTACATTGCATCTCCTTGGCTTAGTGATAACTTCAAAGGAAAAATCCTGAAATAACAACAACCATCTATAGATTCTCCCTTCCAACATAGGTTTGTTAACTAAATATTTCAATGCATAATGATCAATAAAGAACTTGAAATGAGAGCCTAACAAATAGTGTCTAAATTTCTGTAAAGCATAAATCATGGCTAACCCGTCCCTTTCCATCATGGTGTAGTTGCACTATGCTTGCAACAACTTCCAACTTGCAAAATAGATATGATGATCCATAGCTTGATCTCGAGGTTGCGTTAAGATAGATCCTAAGGCAATTTCTGAAGCATATACATGAACATGAAATTCATTCTCATAGTTTGGGAATATCAGAATTGGTGTTGTATTGAGTTTTGCCTTGAGTGTCTCAAATGATTTATCACATTTTGGATTCCATTGGAATGGTTCGGCCTTTTTCAGTAGGTTTTCCATAGGTGCAATAATGTTTGCATATCTTTGGATGAACGTGTGATAGTAACCTGTGTGTCCTAGTGTGGAGTGCAAATGTTTATCACTCGTAGGTGGTCGCATATTCATGATGAACGCATCTTTGGTTGGGTCTACCAATACTCCTTCTCGACAAACAATGTGGCCCAACAAATTCCCATGTGGTACACATAAAATGCACTTCCGAAGATTCAACGAGATCTGTAATTCTCTGCATCTATCAAACATTATCCACAGTAGTGCTACATGTTCCTTGAGCAGGCTATATATTGTCCAATCATCCATATAGACTTCTATAAATTTGTAAATGAACTCTCTAAAATATGCTATTACAATCCTAGAAACAACTGCAGGGGCGTTCTTTAAGCCAAATGGCATCATATTGTATGCGCAAGATCCCCATTCTATTATGAAAGTGGTCTTATTTTTGTCCTCTTCGACGATCCTAGCTTGGTGATATCCTAAAAATCCATCTGTAAATGAGTATGATTCCTTCCCTACAACCTGTTCTAGCACCTCATCAGTAAAGGGTGTTGGGAAAGGGTCATGCCCACAGGAAGATTTAAGGCTTCTGTAGTCTACACAAACTCTAATATCCTCTATGCCTTTCTTTCTTTGAATAACTATTGGGATGACCCATTCTTCTTCTTCTACTACAAATATGAGTCATGCTTCCAACATATTATATATATCCTTCTTAACCTTCTCTTTTACTCTAGGGTTAAGATAGTATGGTCTATGTCTCACAGGTTTGGATCCTAGTTTCAATTAAATTTTCATTTCTCCCATAACTACTTTGATTCCCTTTAACTCTGAAAAATTCTTTGGGGACAAATCCTCATATTTCCGCAGCAAACTCTGTATTTATTGACTGGTTTTCTCATCCCAGTAGTCTCCCACCACAGCTATCTTGGGTTGCTTTGTGGTCCCTATATTGATTTTTCACAATTTTAATGGGTGATTGTAGGAGCTATCAGTCTAGATAGGTATGGTGTTTTGGATTTCTCTGCTCCCCTCTGTCTCTTTGATGGCTAGGTTTCTCAATTCCTCTAAGTCATCTAGGCTTTTAGAATCTTTGCTAATATGATAACATTCTATAGGTTTGTTAGTTGAGAGCAGGTGAAGGTTAGTCTAAATTTCTTGGCTATGTTTGGCACATGCCATTAAGTTTGGTTTCTGATTACCATTATCTGTAAAAAGAAATTCTTTAATATTTTTCAAGACTACTTCAAGATCAAGGTACTTACTTGTAAATGAGAATTCCTTGAAAAAATGAGTTTCCAGTGTTTTCCAGTCACTCGTCTATCTTCTGGTTTCCTCATGTATGAACCAAGATTTTGGGATTGGACCTAGAGAGTGGGGAAATACCTAGACCTAGAAGTGAGAGGGTATTCCCGCAGCTTTCCACTATGTCACACACTGTTCAATATGCATTCTAGGATCTTATTCTCTGTTGAACAATTGCACAACTTGGAGATCCATCTGCATCTCTGATTCCAACTACTCCTTATTCTGGAACCTATACTTGATAGATTTCTTCACCTCGTCCCAAGTTCTGAGTAAGTATTTATCATTATCCCACAATCTGGTAGGGGTGTTCTCAAAAGCTACATCTAGTAACGAGATTCTTTGATATTCTACTACCTTTTCCTCCATGTTGAGAAAAACAATGTCTAGTTCTGAGGTGCCATCATATATTGGGTGTTCTCGAACTTCGGTCCCAACCCATCTGGTTACTCTAACAGTTGCGCATATTCTTGAGAATATTTCATACAAACCTTATTTCCAACTGTCAAAAGCTAATTCTGAATCTTCTTCTGCTGACTGTATGCTTCTCCAACTTACTAATCCATCAGTAGTAGGATTTATGTAATCATCTCTTGTTCCTGTTGTTACAGTGTACAACTATTCCAAGTCTTCTCCCTTCATATTATTGCCTGTTGGCTCTGTATACCTGGGTCCTACATATGGATCCAAAAGTTGAATTACCTTGATTCCATCATCCTCAAAGGTCATGGTGTCTTTCTTTAAGTTGACTACTACATAGTTGTCACAGGCCCAATCGATTCCAAGTAGTGCAGGGTAAGGGTTCTTATCTCCCATGATCTCAATGACTTCAAAGATAGCCACTGTATTTACTCCTACAACATCTATTACCACATTCTCCAGTCTTCCAATGGGGGAGATACAATATTGGTTTGCCATTCTTAACTCAATTGGGGAATATGTTAGCCTAGGTTTTCGTAAGGCTTCCTAGGTATTCTTAGGTAGAATGTTCAAATCAGATCCTAGATCCAACATGACCTCTTAATCTCAAATTCATCTAACTGGGATACTAGTCTGAATTCTTTTCTAGTTCGTACTTTTCTTTGTTTCACTCTCTGAGTACTATTCTGAGGAAGATTAACCCTTATTATTACTTCTAGGGGTTTTTCGTTTCCTAAAACTAGGTATAGCGCATTGCACAACTTTTCTGTTAGTTGATCATTCCCCAGAATGTTAGAGAATAATTGAAACCAAAGGTCAACTACATTTTCAGGTTGCTCAGGTTGTCTTGGTATGACTATAGGGTTTCTAGGTGGAGGGGGTGAAGAAGAGACTTGCACCATCTTAGGATAAACAATAGATTGTGGGGATTTCTCTTGTATCTCAAGGATAGGAATATTCTGAAATATTTCTATGGAATATTTAAATAATAGCTTATGTTTTAGAGGATCGTACCAGTCCTCTTTAGGTGTTTCTTTCTGGATCTAAGGTGGAGTATCAGCATCAAATCCTTTCTTTTCTCCTCCTCGAGTAACGATATTAAGGTTAGACAATTGTCCCTTAATGACTCTCTTTATTTATGAACTAATGAGGTTAGTTCCTCATTGTCGTACTCTATCTCCCCATTTCACAATTAATTATGGGCAGTCTTCAGTTGCGTGCCCGTTGGTTCTACAATGAGAGCATCATGGTCACCTTTGATGAGGACAGTCTCTATCCATGTGAACTTTCTCACCACAGTTATAACATCTTCTTATCCCTCTTCCCCCAGTTCTTCCTCCTCTGAAGTATCCTCCGGCTCCACCTCCTCAATATCTTCCTGGTCCTTGAGGGTTTTCATTCACCCTGAATTTTGTTCGGTCTAACATGTTTGCAGTTGCATCCAACACTCTACATTGATTGGTAGTGTGTTTGGTAGATGCACAGAACTCGCAATGAACTATATTTGGTACTGTCGAATATTTATGCATAATGGGGCACTGTCATGGCCCATGCCCATGGATTCGACAGATTTCACAATACTAAACTGTTGGTGCTACTTGGCCTCCTGGAAAAGCATCATACGGGGTGGGGTTATGGAATGGTAAGTTTGTAAACACTTGCATAACTCCTCCTGTGGGTCTTGGTGGGGGTACCATCAGATTGTGAGGAGGTCCCACTCCCATTATTCATGGACAATCGTTCACTATATGTCCTTCTGTATAACATCCGGTGCCCCAAACCCGTGGTCATCTTGGTTTGGGTATCATCATCTCTTGAATATTTTCTATAAGCGTCAATATCTTCCCTTGTATTTGCACCAAATTCTCATCTGTTGGGGCTCTAGTCACTCTCATGCGCCCAGGGTATCCCTCCATGGCTTCAATCTTCATCGATTTTTCCAAGGTGTCTGTTAAAGTGGCTATCCATTATTGTGTTAGCGGAATCTGAGTCAGAGGTAGCAACCCCTTAATGTACCACTCCCTTTGATGTTCTTCGTGGATTGGATGTGCCAACCTTCCTATAGAATCCTTAAACTTTTGGCTTTATTCCTAGGGTGATTCACCTTCCCATTGTTGGATCTTGCACAACTCAGACAAAGCCTGTTGTTTCGACTAAGGTAGTTTGAACTCTGCTATGAACCTTGTCCGTAATTGGCCAAGAGTGAACGCTTGACCTTTCATTCCTGGCACTCCTGGCTCAATGATATTCATGTACCACTTGAGAGCATGACCCCTTAAGGTAGTCCAGAACTCGACCAACTTATTCACATCGAAAGTCCCCGTGGATCTCCATATTGCTTCACACAAGAACTAATGATGCTCAACGTCTTCATCTCCCCTACCCCAAAATTCTGAGTATCGTGAAATCGAACCTCCCGCATGACTAACAATTGTTGATCTTATTGTTCTTATCAATATAAACTCTAACGGTCCTACTTGCGATCTACCAGGGGATCCCAATATCCTCCTTGTACTCGCACTTCCTGGTTATGAATGACTAACTAATTGTATTGGAACAAAACTAGCATGAGAAAGTAGTATCAAACTTACCACTTGTATAGAAGACACTTGGGGTATGGGTGATTCAGGGCTAGCACCACTGGGTTCGGGGAGGTTTTATTTGATCTGGGGGGTCTCATTTGCTTCCACTGGGACAATCTCTTCGGATGGATTCCCGATCTCTCCTGTTATCGGGGCTTAATCTTCCCTTTCTTCTTCACTCTTCATGTCAGCTTCTTCCTCTCTTACGTCGACACCTTCTCCTTCTTGTCCAACCTCCTAGGGACTTCTTTCTCTCCACGCTTCTCTCTCATTTAATATTTAATTGGATAGTCTTTCCTGTCTTCTCATCTTCTGCAACTCTTCCATATTTCTTTCCTCTACTTCTCCTAATCTGCCTTCTTTCCTCAACTTCTTGGACTGTCTTGTTGCTTTCTTGATCTTGCGTGCCACCACTTCTCAACTATGGCATCTCTCTTCAAGGCTATCTCATCTCTTGAGTCGTTTCTTATTGTTTCCCCCCCATTTGTCAAAGAACCCTTCCCCTCTCTCAAGACATGACTCTACCCCCGCCTCACCCTACCCCAAGTGAGGCGTTTTACGCTGTCATCTCAGTCGGGGACATAGTAAAAATCCTTTCTTCCATCAAGAAAACCTTAATCCATAGAGGGATTTCTCTCAACAGTATTCCCCTTGAAAATTTCTTGAAAATCACCTCTGCTCACAAAAAATATTGGTGGTTCTCAGCTGCAAATTCAATAGTATGTCCTTCTAATGTGGTATTGACCCATAAATCAATCACCCGCATGACTGGACAATCCATCCTCTGAAGTGTTTCTAGATTTTTGGTGTGCCAAGAACAGATCCTCTTGACTCATTCTTAGAACTATGGATCCTCTTGGAGACTCTTTATCCAGTGGAAAAGTTCTTCCGGAAACTTAACCCAGAAAATCTCATACTGGTCGCTCAATCTTTCTGAGTAAAAGATTGCTTCACAAGTATCTTCCATCGATTTTCCCCTCAGTTACACTTCTTTCCATATGAAGGCATCACAATTTCTTTCCCACCATTGATCAATACTAGATATGTGGATTTGCGGAAGCATTCTCCCTATAGGTTCCCTTTTATCACAGGTCCCGGCAATGGAACCATTTTGTTGGCACAAGTTTGATTAGACCAGGGTCTTTCTCAGGTTACCAACAAAAGGTACTGAGTAGTCTAGAGTGTTGGAATTTTCATCTCCTCCGAAGAGAAGAAGTCTCACCCGAAATGCTGCTGAGACAAATAGATAGGGAAGGGTAAGTAAAAGACTTAGGAGGATCCACAAAACCTTTAGGACTCATCCTGACCTTGCGCAGGAGACATGAATATATTTGAATCTTATGTGTGCAATAATTGAACCTACTTACGTTATGAACAAGCTTTAAACACAGAACCATCAAGAAGAACTTATAAGCCATAAATAAGTATTGTAATGCATAAGTAAAACACATAGAGACACATCATATTTTGAAAATTCAGGTCCTTCTTCATATTAGCTTCAGGAGCTTTCTTTAATTACAGACTCAGAAATACTTAGTAGTGCTCTGTATAGACTCTTGACTCTGGAATCATGCCACAGATATCCAATTCTCAGACAAATAGGTCGATTACATTACAGACTTAGGACTCGACTTGACTCGACTTACAACAACCTTCAAGAGGGAAATATCGAACTGAACTTCCTCACAATCTAGCCAAATCACTAGCTAGCCAACTCACCAACTAAAATCCCAACCCTTTAACAATCAATTTCATCCTTATATATAGCTAGGTTGTGTGTTACGTCTCATCTTGCGTGCTTTCTTGTTCTGTTGCAACTGTTTGTTGCTTAGCCGGCGTTGTGCTATCTTTCGCAACTACTTTTTGTTTCTCTTTCCTGCTCTGGTGTCCATCTTCTTCTAAATCTTGTGCAACTCATGCTCAGTCAAAAATTGTGTGATTCCTTAACCCAAAATTGAAGGGCCCAACACAATGAACAAGAGACCTCTCTTGTGCCTATATTTACCTACAATTTTTGAATTAAGCACGAATTGGCTACTCTCATTATAGACAAAAGAATCCAAAATAACCTCATCTCCCAGGACTTGGTCCAATGTCTACAATTCCCAACTACTCACACCTTGAACCATATCAACTCAGACAGGTACAAAAGGAAGGTCTATGCCTCACTGTCTTTCATTGCTACATGGTGACCTTCACTATTGGCCCTTTCCAAGATACTGTGTTGTGTGATGTTTCACCTTTAGATTGTGTTGACTTGTTACTTGGACTCCCCTACCAACATACCCAAAATGTTATTTCTCATCCTAAATTTCATAAACACTACCTGGAACATGAGGGACACACCTATGTATGTACTTCCTCTACTCCTCATTCCGCACAACCTCTAACTGAACAAGTGGTCGTTAAGCAAGTCACTTTGAACAAATATTTTTCCTTGTGTTTAGTTTTCCCCATTAAACTAGACCATCTGACCAACCCATCACATCAGAACATGGCTCCCCCACTCCCAGAAGTTGCCAAGGTCTTCCCCCAACCCACAGGATTTCCCTCATATTTCTCTATTGAGCACACCATTGATATCATGTTGGAAACATATTTTCCCAACGACCCTTCCTACCACATCGCTCCTCAAGAGGATTCTTTGATAGTGTGTCAACATGGCCGATGTTTTCGTTCAATCCCTACTTCTCCTTCATCATTTCTTTGTGAACCTCCAACGTTTATTTTATCAAAGCATGTTTTTGTTCCAATAGTTTCAGTCAACAGTTTATATACTCCAACACAAGTGCCAACATATTTTAACACTAAGACTGACAGTTCATCATTGGTAAAACATCTTATTGAGAAAGCTTATGGAAAACATAATTCTCCCAAATGTAGTATAGCTGGGGAAAATCATTTGTCGAGGCATCCCTTCTTAGTTGAAGCAGTTGATGAGCTAGGATGTATTGGTCACACCAATTGTTTTTCCAAGGGGCTTGTATTTAAGGAACATGCTGAGGAATATCGTGTGTGGATCTTATGGGCCAAGAAGTGATTATGAGGAAAACGTCACCAGTTGCACTCACTTAGATATGGTCCCAACAAAGTTCGAGAAAGTATTGGCGAGAATGGAGTGAAAAATTCTTCACTTGTTGACAGAAGCAAGGATGATTCCAGATATAAACAAGGAGGAATTATGACACTGAGAAGGGAGCTACCCTTCCTTCACTACTCAACACAAGAGAGTTTATCATGTAGGCAATATATTATGTTGTATTATACTCTTGCTAATTTTGGTTGAGCAGGGTGTTGCTGAATAAATATTAGTATGTTAGTTTGTGTCAATGAGTCAAAATGTAAATATCCCTCACCACTCTAGTTAATTAGAGAATTCTTAAAATAAAGTTTAGCATGCAATTCATGTTAGTTAGTTGCTGAGGAAACAAAACTCGCAAGTCTAGTTAAGAGAGCGCTTTATAAATGAAGAAGCAACTTCTTTTATAACTACAATTATTGTAGAGAAAACATTCACCCTGCATAGTATTAAGAGGGAACTCCTCTCTTCTAAATAAACCAATGGTCATTTACTTCTCACCTCCAATGTTTTTCTCTCTCATTCTCTTCATATTTTGTATTGTGCATATTTTTTATTCTTGTGCTAGTCTATTATGTTGCTACATTTTAATTTTTCATATAGAATTGTTGATCAGTCACTCTGAACCTAAAGTTGAGGTAGCCAAATAAACAAACACGTAGGTTAAGGTTGTCACTCCCATTAATTTTTATTTGAAATGTCAAGAATGGGAATGTTCTTTTATTACTAAAATTGATTATCTCCCTCTATTATTTGGCTCTCCCTCATCTCTTCTCCTCCTCCCCCTTAACTTCTCCCCACTTTCCTCTACTTGCATCCCCATCTTCTCCCTAACAACCAATTCCCTCTTTCGTTCAACCCTTTCCTCTACCCTCACCACCTTCATGCTAGGTTTGTATCCCCCATTTTTTGGGAGAGAGAGAGAGAAAGAGAGGGAGAGAGAAG
>ML776925.1:242798-268287 GCA_009831015.1 Picea engelmannii
GGGGGGGGGGATATTGGAAGAGAGAGAGAGAAAGAGAGAGAGAGAGAGAGAGAGAGAGAGAGTCATAGGGTAGGGGAGAGGGAGAGGGAGAGGGAGTGGGAGTGAGGGGGAGAGAGTGAGTGAGAATGTGCTTGAGAGAGAGAGAGAGAGGTGGAGAAAGGATGGGGAAAGAGATGGAAGTATTTTTCCCTCCCTCCCACTGGGCCACTATATCCATAGAACCTTTAACCCTCTCTACCCCTATATTTATTCCTATGTTTGTCCCCTAGAATTATATACCCTTGGGTCCATACCCCTATTTTATCATTAACCCCCTCTGTGAAGACGAATTTGCCTCCACTTGGGCCCTAGCCCCTTCTACCCCTAGGCCCCCACCTATACCTAACCCTTAAACCCCTCCAAACCTAGGATTTAAGCTCCCTATGCCCATACCTCTTCCCAAGGGCCCCACAACCCTTGCACCTTCATCCTAGTGCCCTAAGAAATGTCCTATGCCTCAAATTACTTTTAATGCTAATCCCCCATGTCTTAGTTTCCCCGAATCCCCTCCACACCTTCTTTATTCCCAAAGTTAAATGATCCATATAAAAAAATTTCCCCATTACATTAAAAGCATAGACGCATTCTTATGAGAAAAATAAATGAGTGTGTACATTGTGCCTACCTTATTTTCTTACCCAAAAAAAACACACATGTGCTTTAGAACACGTGCATGCTTCTCCAGTTGTTGTCCCACATGACAAGAGAAAAATTCTCAACCTCTTTCTCTCCCCCAAAAAATCTCATTACCTGACATACCTTGTGCAAAAACAATGACAACAAGTAGTCTCTTTGTTTTTTAGTATCGTTGGAAAGAAAAAAAGTGTCTTATGTAATTGGTAGGCAATTTTGTGTAATTGGAAGGCAAATTTTATCTTGTTGTGTAATTCAAAGATAACTTTTGGAAGAAATTTTTTGGTTTTTGGTGTAATTGGAAGGAGACTTTGTCCTGTTGTTTAATTGGAAGAAACAATTTGTCTTGTTGTGTAATTGGAAGGAAAAGTTTGGAAGACAAATTTTGTCTTGTCATGTAATTGGAAGGAAATTTTTGTCTTGTTGTGTAATTGGAAGGAAAATTTTGTCTTGTCATGTAATTGGAAGGAAATTTTTGTTTTTTTGTGTAATTGAAAGGCAACTTTTGGAATGAATTTTTTCTTTTGGTGTAATTGGAAAGCATTTTTTTCTTGTTGTGTAATTGGAAGGAATTTTTGGTCTTTTGGGGTAATTGGAAGGAAATATTTTTCTTGTTGTGTAATTGTAAGACAAATTTGGAAGATTTTTTTTTTCCTTTTTGTGTAATTGAAATGAAATTTTCCCTTTAAACATGGGTAACCTACATAATCAAGGTATAAAATATTAGAGGGAAGAAAAGTCCATTAAAAAGGTCATTGAAGAAAGAGAAAAGGCAAGGTTAGGTGTGACAAAACACGGGTGTTACACATTATTTTCGTCATCCCTATGACCGTTAATGATGTAAACCTATACTTTGTCTTTAGAAGGATCAATAGCCTGAATTCTTGAAGAAAGAAGGGAGAAGAAATTTTCCTGAGAGAAGAAGTTGTATTTTCCTTTGTAAAACCCTTATTTTGGAGGATTTCCACAGGTTTCTCTATACACAGGGTGCGAAAATTCTTGGTTTCCGTAGGCTGCACTATAGCCAGGGTGAGGAAATTCCTGGTTTCCACAGGCTACACTATATCCAGGGTGAGGGAATTCCTAGTTTGTGCAGGCTGCACTATATCCAGGGTGAGGAAATTCCTGGTTTCTGCAGGCTGCACTATAACCAAGGTGAGGAAATTCTTGGTTTCTGCAGGCTGCACTATTGCTAGGGTGTGTTAATCCCTGTACATGGGAAAAATGAGCATCTTCTCAATGCTTCTAGAAGGAGAAGCTTCTATGGTGAGGTGGCCTCCGAATGGTTTGGATCTTACTCGCTTTCATGATTTAGTGGGATCATCCTAACCTCCTCACCTTATCCTCTTCAACTTATAAAAGGAGAGGAGCTCTCATGGAGAAAGTTAGTTGAATTTGGCTTGAGATTGTTAGCTTGGTTAGATTGGCTTTGAACTTTTCTTTGTCAAGATAGATTGTGAGTAGCTATCAGATCCATGGTCTCAGAATCCTTGGAGCAAGAAGTGTGTGGGAAGCAAGGAATCGTTGGAAGGAACCTTACGACATCAAGGCATCCGGTTGTAATCTCTCTTCCTATTATTTAATATAATATAGTGGCATGCTTTTTCCCATAGAATTATCTTTATTTTATTGCATAATTCCTTGATCATATGCAAAGGTTGTCATTGAATATATTCTCTCTTCTTTCACTTTGGGTGGTTTGTGTCTCAGTGCAGAATCAATATCACAAGAGCACCAAAGCGAACCAGGGACAACAAAGACATAAGGAAGCAATATTCAAAGGTATGTCGCTCACCATTTCTTTGATGATAGATTTGATGATTAGAGACTAGGGAAAGCGCCATGTTATGTCTCGTTTTGTTCTAGATCTAGGTGTAGCTAGGGAGATTAGTTTATGTCCACATTTATCGATTTATCCTACAACAAAATTGGTGACCATACTGGGGAACAAATTGTTTTCCTAGTTTTCCTTGGTTTCTTTCTTTGATTTATTGGGTTTTGTTTTCTGAGTCACTGGGAGATCCAACTTGACTCTCTGACTGTTCAAATTCATTGGAAAGCCTTCACACTTTTTATTTTTTCCATTTTTTGTGTGATTTATGCACCCTACTTTGAGGGACAATGCAACGTTTCCACACTGTATTGGTCTTTTGGCCTGCAGAAATCAGGGATTTCTGCACTGTGTTAATCTACAACCTGTGGAAATTGTGAAAATTATGATTTTTTATGGTTTTTCCTTATCCAGATCTTGGATTTGGTTTTGGGGTGAATTTTTGGGTTTGATTATGATCTGTTTATAGTCTTCTTGACAGCTTTGAATCTTCTTTCAACCATCTTTGCCTTATCTTTACTTTGTTTTCTTTTTAAAGATTTGCTCTCTTGCTTTGAGTGTCTTTCTATTACAAAGCATTTTTTTTCTATAGAATTGTTTAGTGAAAGAATACTTCTTTTTTCTGAATAAATCGTGTTAAAAGAGAAACTTAGTTTGGGTTGCTTTGTTTTATATAGATCTACTATTTCTTTTAGCTATCTTTAAAATAAAAAAAATATTTCTTGCTTTACATTAGATTGGGGGCATCCTTGCATTTGATTCCTTGAAGATATTCATATTGATGAGTTTAATATATTTTGGGACATTGTGCATATGGGAATGATAAATGTTTTCTCCTTCTCATGGCATAGCTTTTATCGAAATGAAAAGATTTCATCTTCATCTCTTTGCATAACTTTCGAGTCGGTCAAAACACTATATTGTCCATGCCATTTTCGTTTTGATTAACAACAACCTTAAAAATAAAGCACTTATAAAAAAATGATTAGACATTTTTATATTTTATGGTAGCAAACCTACATGAGATTAGTTGTAGGGATTTGGAATAGGTGTGAAATATAACTTTCCAAAGATGCAAACAAACATAGAATCTTGCGTTAGGGAGCGGTGAAATTCACTTATTACATTTTGTCCTGGGAAGCCCTTCTAACAAAAGGGTCAATCACGAGGTCACATTGAGACTGGCAGAGTTACTCGCCTTGATTTGTTGGTCTTGGTGTAGAGATTGCACATATTATGGTGGTCGCTTGAAGGTATACCCACAATCATGAGTGGAAGCCTTTCAAGTTGATTTCGGGCTAGATACCCTAACTTTGCACGTGGATCATACTATCGACTATTTCCCTAGGCATCACTGTAGTAATTGGTAACCTTAGTGGCCTATCTCTGTAGGTTCTTTACACAAGGTGATTGTGGAGGGGCAAGTCTTCACAGTACCCAGAATCGACGTTGGCCAAACTCACTCGGGCTCCTTGGAGGGTATACCCACGTGTATGTGTGGGAGATTGCACCAAGGCATATGATCGTTAAGTAGGTCATCAACGTAACTTTTCCACCTGCTCTATCTCATCCCTTTCTTACTTTGATCCCGTGACGTTGGATTTCATCACCAACTAGTGATTTCATTGTGAGAAAGTTTTGTTTGCTTTCTTGCTTACTAGATTTTTAGCGTGTCATGTTTGTTTTCCCTAGAAGAATCTAGGTTGGATATTTATCTAATGGCATCAGTTCCTGAAACGACCAATGAAGGAACCCATGCTCCAGGGGAACCTTTTTTTTTCCTTCTTACAGAAACATTGGTCCTCCTCACATTGCTACTTTGAGCTTTCCAGGCCTAACAATTGGATTGTCGGTGTGGTTGTTTTCCACTAAGGTAGTCCCAAATACAGTTAGTGCTTCATTTGTAAGCACTTCCCCCCAAGAACATCAACCTCATGTTGATCCTTCACCATCTTCACCAGTAAGATATTCTTCACTTGCAACGTCTTCTTCCATTTCATCTTCTTTGTCGAGTGAAAGCTTTGAAGCTAGTAACTCGGTGGATAAAAAGAAGAAGAAAAGGAAGAATAAGAAGAAGAAAAATAAACAAGGATCTAAAATTCCAACCACTGCCAGACACGTTGGAAAGAAACCAGTTACTATTGATCGTGCTAGGAGTGTTGATGATGTCAAGATCACCCAAACAACCCATAAGCCCAAGTACCCTTGCAGGCTTTGTAAGGGTAGCCATCTTCTTAAGGATTTCCCTGGTCTATCCAAGGTTATAGAAGCATGGTCTACACACCCTCTCCAACCCATGTCGTCGACCTCTGAACAATATGCTGGTGACCTCTTGTCAACTAGTCACGATACAGTTGGGAAAAATAAAAATAGATTCAAGTTCCCATGCATGTTATGCAAGGGGAGTCATCTAACTCACCTTTTACCTCGTATGGACGAAGCCTCAAAATTACTGGAAGATATAACTGGTTCCCAGGCTCAACTTCCAGCTTCTTATCGTAAGTTTATTCTCAACCCACTTGTAGTTGATGAAATGATCAATTTGGCCCCTTCGTCGCTCAATTCGACTAATCATGTAGTCAACCTAGTCACTTTCTTAGTCGAACCAGTTGACCAAATGGTCGATCTAATCCCATCCTCGATCGATCCCACTCTCCCGTTAGAGAGTGAAACCCAAGTAGTCAATCCTTTTTTACTCATTGACCCCATTCTCCTCTTGGAGAATGAAATCCAAGTGGTCAATCTGATCTCATCATCGGTCAATCCTACTCTATCGCTCGAGAGTAAGTCTGATACTTCTCACATTTTTCTTGTTGATACAAACTCTGTCGTGTCAGGGGGTATTCCTCCTTCTCCCATGAAATCCCCTCCAAGTAATGAGTCCATCCTTTTCAATTGGGGTGTGCTAACTGGACCTCATCTTCCCCCTCACATTCCTTTCCATATTACAGTTCATATTTATGGTCGGGAAGTTTCTCAGACACTGATAGATGAAGGTGTGTCCATTAGTTTTTTGTCCTCTCTCGCTTGGCAAGCTTTGGGTTGTCCTCAACTTGCACCAGTTATGTATAATCTGTTAGCTTTCAACAAAGGAACCAGTCAACCTTTAGGGACCCTTCCTCAGTTTCCTGTAACTTTGGGAGGGAAAACTATCTGTATTTATGTCATGGTAGTCCAAGACCTCTTGGATTTCTCTTTACTCCTTGGACAGGATTATGTCTATGCCATGAAAGCTATTGTGTCCACTTTTTTTCATGTGATATCTTTCCCTCACGATGGAAGAATTGTGACTATTGATCAAATTTCATTCATCGGTCCTGATTGGATTATGTCCCTTAGTGATTCTTATATGCAAACGGTATCACCCCTACCACAGGTAAATTATGTGGCATTGTCTCCCATGCCTTCTACTACCGATGACAATGACTTGGATATGGTAGTTGACATAGTGACCTCTTCGGTAGGGCTATTGGAGCCTGACCTCCTTACCCCTCTCATGACCCTCGACATGTGTTCCTTCCAGAGTGTGTTTCTTCTGTCAAATGAAGATCTCTTAGAAGCCATGACCGAGTTTTGTCCCTTGACATGGTGTCCTTCTAGAACATTGTCCTCTTGGAAGTTGTGATCAAGAAGAGCCTTGAGCATGCTTTTTTGGTTTCAAGCTCATTAAAAAATGAAACCAGCCTTGAGCATGCTTTTCTAATTTCAATCTCATTAAAAAATGAAACCAGCCTTGAGCATGATTTTCTGATTTCAAGCTCGTTAAAAAATGAAACCAGTTACGAGGATAGTTTTGCATCTCTATGGAAACCTCGTTAAAAAATGAAATAGAGGTTATGAGCATAGTTCTTCTCCTGTGTCAATATCGTTAAAAAATGAAATCGTTTCCCCCCTCTCTTTTCGAGTCGAGTCCTTTGTCTAGAATTTGAGGTTTCATTTCATCCTCCTATGTCGTTGGACAAAATGAAGCTTGGGGGGAAATAATTTCAGCCTCTGGACTTCATGTTGAAGTAGAGCCACTAGTTTCTTAAGTTGGGGGCTAAGTACCAACCATCCCTGTGTTATGCATTGGGAAGTCGAAGCATAGTTTTCTATGGTTCAAGCTTGTGTAAAAATGAAACCACCTACCACAAGCATAGTTTCCTCTAGTTCAAGCTTGTGTAAAAATGAAACCAGGTCCAAGCATAGTTTTCTTTAGTTTTTAATCTTGTGTAAAAAATAAAATTTATCCCAAGCATAGTTTTGTTTTTATTTAAAGCTTGCGTAAAAATGAAAACAATCCCGAGCTTAGTCTTTGTTCTTTCTCATGCTCGTAAATACATGAGAATAAGTTTCCGAGCTTAGTATTTGTTCTTTCTCATGCTCGTAAATTAATGAGAATGTAACCGAGTAAAATGTTTTCACTTTTTCGGACTCATAAAGGTTATACGAAAAAGGAACCCCCTCGAGTTCCCTTTAAGCTCTTTTAAGACTCTCTAAACATGAAAATATTGCCGAGTGGTCTTGTTATTTTCACATTCATTAAAGTATTTGAAGAAAATGACTGTTGAGCGATATTTTATCTCTTTTTCGGTCTCATCAGACTAACTTATGAAAAAAGACTTTTTAGAGTTCTCTTTAAGTGTTTTTCAGACTCTCTAAACATGAAAAACCCCTGAGTTTTCTTTCTTTGGACTCATCAAACAAACATAGAAAGGCCCATATGGAACCAAACCTCTCCTTCCTAGGTTTCATTAAACATACTCTGAGTGGTTCGTCCAAATGATGAACTTACATTACAATCATATCTTATCCTTCTCAAGTTTGCATAAAAATAAAGAGGTACTTGCTAGAAATGGTGGGGGACAAATTCAGAAAGAAATGTGTCTAAACATGTATTCTATGGAAGAGTCTCTTTTGAGAATGACACCATTTCACTCACCTTTTGTCTAGGTTGGACAATACTCTTGTCTCTTGATCATACTCCTTTTTAAGATTACAAATTGGTCTGTGATCCCTGTTGTTGAGTTAGTTTTTCCAAGACAGTTGTCGTGTCGTTAATATGTTCAGAAAATAAGTTCAACCTGGAAATCCTTCTATTGCGTCAGCCATTTCTGCAGTCCTTAAGCCTTCTATTGCATCAACCATCCCTGAGTCAATACTGAATCAATTGTTACTTTGATCTACATCAAATCTTGTTACCCGTTTCGTGTCATTGATGGGGGATACATGAAGTCCCTCCTGTAATGAGTCTTTTCCTGTCGACTTCAACTCATTATCCAGGAATTAGACTTAGAAACTAATTGGTACCTTGGAAATTGCATGCCTCAATGGTAGGTTTCATCGCTTTCAACATTGGGTTTTCATTATTGACCCCTGATCGAGAGATTCCGCTGAGTGTTCGACGTCAACTCATTGATTCACATTCGTTGGATTGTACTAGTGTACCTTGGGAGTCATTGACATTATTGGTGATTTCACTTGCACTTGTTAATAGTATTCACTAATGACCGGTAATCAAGTGGTTTATACCATGTTCAACTTCAGCACATGTATTCACATGGTTAGATTCATACTATAGAGTGGTGGAGATGAAGACCCTGAATCTTTTCTCACAGATTCAGGTTGCGTTGGAGTATATTCAGTTTGTATTGTTGCATAGATCCACATTATATGTCTAGTGGCTATGTTCGAATTTGAGTCTTTAACACATAGATCCACGGTGTATTTTTGGTGGCTATGCTCAGATTTGAGTCATAATGGCATGGATCCATAATGTATGTTTGGTGGCCATGACTTGTCTTACTTGACATGGATCTTCGCATGTCGACATTTATGCTTTAATTCATTTGTATTCTGAGTATGGGAATGCCTACCTCAGTGATGATATATTATTGGACTGTATTTCCTTGTTTGTTGGCAATTTTCTGACCAACTATTCTGTGTTCCCTACACACACTCAACAAAGTATTCCAACTATCACTCTATTCTAACTTCGTACTTTGGGGGGCTCTTTGTTACACATTATTTTCATCATCTCTATGACTGTTAATGATGTAAACCTATCCTTTGTATTTAGAAGGATCAATAGCCTAAATTCTTGAAGAAAGAAGGGAGAAGAACTTTCCCTGAGACAAGAAGTTGTATTTTCCTTTGTAAAAACCCTATTTTGGAGGATTTCTGCAGGTTTCTCTATACACAGGGTGCAAAAATTCCTGGTTTCCGCAAGCTGCACTACAACCAGGGTGAAGAAATTCTTGGTTTCCGTAGGCTGCTTTATAGCCAGGGTGAGGAAATTCTTGGTTTCCGCAGGTTGTATTATAGCCAGGGTGAGGAAATTCCTGGTTTCCGCAAGCTGCACTATAGCCAGGGTGAGGAAATTCCTGGTTTCCACAAGCTGCACTATAGCTAGGGTGAGGAAATCCCTGTACATGGGAAAAATGAGCGTCTTCTCAATGCTTCTAGAAGGAGAAGATTCTATGGTGAGGTGGCCTCCGAACGGTTTGGATCTTACTCGCTTTCATGATTTAGTGGGATCATCTTAACCTCCTCACCTTATCCTCTTCAACTTATAAAAGGAGAGGAGCTCTCATGGAGAAAGTTAGTTGAATTTGGCTTGAGATTGTTAGCTTGGTTAGATTGGATTTGAACTTTTCTTTGTCAAGATAGATTGTGAGTATCTATCAGATCCATGGTCTCAGAATCCTTGGAGCAAGAAGTGTGTGGGAAGTAAGGAATCGTTGGAAGGAACCTTACGACATCAAGGCATCCGGTTGTAATCTCTCTTCCTATTATTTAATATAATACAGTGGCATGCTTCTTTCCCATAGAATTATCTTTATTTTATTGCATAATTCCTTGATCATATGCATAGGTTGTCATTGCATATATTCTCTCTACTTTCACTTTGGTTGGTTTGTGTCTCAGTGCAGAATCAATATCACAAGAGCACTAGAGTGAACCAGGGACAACAAAGACATAAGGAAGCGATCTTCAAAGGTATGTCACTCATCCTTTCTTTGATGATAGATTCGATGATTAGAGACTAGGTAAAACGCCATGTTTTGTCTCATTTTGTTCTATATCTAGGTGGATATAGGGAGATTAGTTTATGACCGCATTTACCGATTTATCCTACAACAAAAAGCTTTCAATAGAGGCCAATCCAAATTCTAGCACAATAGATGCCACTGTTGTTTGTGAACCATCAACACAAGTAAACTGTAGGATTTTAGTGGATTCCAATCCATTTCATACCTCTAGGGAACCTCCAATGACTATTTCATCAAGACAAGTTATGTTAGGAGTTTTTACAATCAGGAAGGGGAGATGTTTCACATCTATAATGTATGTGGAATACACACACACACACAATGTGGAATCAAAATTAATATTAAAATATGATATATATTAGAATCTAAACAAAATTACAATTACTAAATAGATCCACAAATAGTAAATTTTGTAGCCAAGTATTGAAGAGATTGTATTATTGGACCAATATAATATTTTATATAAAAATAAAAATAAAGTAATACTATTGTATCACTTGATCACGAGAATCTATTTGGTACATAATTTTGTTGTTTTCTATCAACCCACATTATCAAAGTTGAGTTTCCTAATAAAACACACATGCACACCAAAGTTATATATATATATATATATATATATATATATATATATATATATATATATATATATATATATATATATATATATATATNTCAACCCACATTATCAAAGTTGAGTTTCCTAATAAAACACACATGCACACCAAAGTTATATATATATATATATATATATATATATATATATATATATATATATATAAGCTCATCAAAGTAAATCCATCTTCTCCCATGATCACATATAAGTTTTCATTTCAATTTTTTTTTGGTGGTTGATGGACCCATGGTATTAGCATGTGATGAATCTTATTTAAAGGCTTGAAGAAATGCATGATAAAGTGCCTTGAGCTAATTTTCCAAGGTGAATGAAGATATATCTTTGAAAGATTCTTTCCTAGTAAAGGGTTTCCAAGGTAAAAATATCTTGTGCATTTTTTTTATTGTTGGTGTTACTTCTCTAACTATGTTAGGTTTTACATTTGGCATAAAAGAAAATACGAACTTGGAATCTCTCTCTAGAGAGAGTGGTTTGATGATGGGAGCCATGGAGAGAGTAGATGGTATGCAAGTAGATTCTTTGAGCATCACATACTCGATCATGCAATGATAAGAATTCATTTTGGAGTTGTAAGTTAATCATATGTAAATGGGCACATGACTATAAGACCCATTTTGGCATGTGTACCCCTAGTTTGATGAATCGTAGATGTAAAGTCTAGACATAGACCTAGGTCATAGGGGGCATGTTGTATTCTTGAAAACCTGTTTAAAAAACTTTGAGGGGGTTGGTGGTTATCCCAAGTCAAGTTTAAAGAGGGGAATGTTGGGTTAATATTGACTTACTCATTGGTGGGTTTACCGTTGGTAGTTCATAGACCCATAATATTGGGTAACCCATAGTATCAACATGTGATGATGCTTATCTAAAATCTTGAATAACTTAATTGTAAAGTGCCTTGAGAGGGAATGAAGATATATCTTTGGAAGCTATTTTTCCCTATTAAAATTTTCTTGGATAAAAATCTATTTTTCATTTTTTTGATTATTTTACAATTTTTTATATTACTTCTCTCACCATGCCAAGTTTTACATTTTCTTGATCCAATCTTCTAATTGATTTATAACAAAATAAATGAGCATGAATTCATTTTAACTCAAAATCTTTCTACAGAAAAGAGAAATCAAATCGCTTGAGGAATAAGGATTTGCACATCAAAATATTGTATTCCTCCTAACACTTTTAAATTGGAAATTAAAATGGATCTATATTCATATAACCCATTTTAAAATTTAAATGGGTGAAATTGTAAAATCATTTTTACATTAAATAAAAATAAAAAGGCGGAAATTATTTTGTATATTAATATCTCTAATATATAATGTAAAGTGTAAATGACTAAATTGTAAAATTCTTCTCCCTAGAGAATCTCAATCTCATCCTTAAAGTAAAAGTTATAAGGAATAAATTATTCATATTTAAAAAGATGGCTTCCAACTAGGGTATATATTTGAGAGGAACTCTTACCTGTCAAGTAAAATTTTTATGACAATTTTCCCTTTAAAATTACCCTTCGTATGAAGTTTTGTGTTTTTTTCCCGTTGAGGTGAAATCACTTAACAAAATACAATCAAATACCTATTGTATTAAATTACTCCCTTGATGCAGGTGCGAGGATGCTACACTCCACACCCACTCTCAGGATCGTTCAATCAGCTCCTTGAGCTGAAGCAACTCATTTGATTCCCTTCTGGAATCTTTGATGAAAACCCGATCCACAGGTCCTGCCCTTTACCCGCACAGCTCTTCTGAGTTGCAACCGTGATCTTCCCCGACTTAGTTTTGGGTCTCCGGACTTTGTGTTTCCCGATGACAAGAGTTCCCTGTTCTCTTGAACTCACGAACTCCGATTTGTTGATGCACCCCTTTCTGCGTTAGCCCCTCCTGGCTATGCCCTAGTCACTATGACTAGTCTTCATAAGACCGCAGCCTTATCTCCTTTCGGGGTTTCACGACCCAAGCGCTCAACCTCTTGTCCTCTGGATTCGCGAAACGCCAAACCCCGATACCCTGATTAGCTACTCTCATCGGGACTTTCACCTCGGTTATTTACGAAGGCTTAACCTTCATGCAACTTTATGCCGATCCAACGACTGTCGGCGATCCTGAGCAAGATTTGACTCTCACGATCATTCCTCCTGTGCACTTCTCCTGTGTTGTCTCTTGGACGTGGAAACCAACAATCCAGATTATATCGGCTAATCAAATGGCCGATGTTTCTCCTCCCAAGCTTTGGCGTTTTCCTTCACTAGCTTGGAAAGGATTCCAAGTATACAAAGGATTCGACCTTTGCCTTCTTTCTTCCCCACGAACTCTCGACTCTGAGCTTCGTCGCACGTATGAAAATGATGTCCCTCCTGATCTTTACTCCTTTACTTCAAACCCTCAAAGGATTCTTCAAATCCTGCACCTCTGCAGGGTATTCACATGCACACAAAAGTGTTATCTGCCCTAAGCTTTCCTGTAGCTTCGACCTCCAAGGAAACTCCCTTCTTCTTCCCTTTCTCCCTCAGATGGAGAATTCAGATGCCCTCCTGGAACTCCGTCTACTCAAGCAACCTATTGCTGAGTCTGTAGGGTGTTCAACAATCCTGTGAAGATCTCTCAATGGATCCTTCCTCAATTTACAAAACTTAAAGAGTTCTCTTCTCCTTGTGTATGTCTACACGATGTCTCGATGCCCACCTGGCAGAGTGTCAAGAATCCTCAGTGATTCTGACTTCTTAAGAAGTCACAACAGAGTTTTTCCTCTGTGCACTCCTTGCACCTGCTCAAATCCCCTCTGGCAGAGCTTCACATAACTCCTCAGAGATTTTGTCTGCAACTGTATATCTCCTACACAACCTTGCCTCCAAGGTGTTCAACAACCTTGAGGTCTTCCTCCTGAGCTGTTGATTTCAATTCTTGTGTCGCAGCACGTCTTTGTCTGAACCTGCAGTATTCAGAAGTGCTTCAGTGCACTGGTATTCAGAGACCGCAATACTCTGTCACACCTCTCTGGCATGAAACCTCAAAGACCTTCACCTAAAATCAGACACACTCCTGCAAATGCAAACCTACAACATACATCTACAACATACATTCATATTATATGAAGAACACTCACAGACATTCATTTAACACATAGTCATGCAGGAAAAACTACTATTTGTATTAAATATGGAAAACGCCTATATTTACAAGGTGTTCCTAAGCACGACCTGTAACAAGGCCTCGACTCCTTCTCTTCTTCTTTCTACTCGCAGATTCTCTTCTATCCTCGTACTCATCTTCTCTACTAAAGAGATACAAATCGATCTTTTTACATGAGGGGGATCTTCGAGCATTTCCCCCCAAATCTACCTACCCTATTTAATTACATTGAATGGGTTGTCTAGTCCACTATCTGGATCTATATCTCAGCCTTACAAACATTAAAGGCCTACCTTATCTACAGCCTTCGCAAAGGCACAGCTTCACATCTCAATAGCTTAAACATTTAATTAGATATCAATTCCAAAATCAAAATGAGGACTGCGCCCTCTTCGGCATTGAATGCATGCGCTCGACGTGGCTTGCTGGCTAGTTGGCTGACGTGGAGAGATGCTCCTGCAGCATACTCCTCAGCTGCAAAATTCATGAGATCATTCTCATGAGATTCCCATCTCAGCTGTGGAAATCCTCTTGGATCCCAAATCATCCTCTGGAGCTGTTCATCCGCTCCATTTCACTGTTGTTGTTGCTTCTTCTGCGCTGCTGCTGCTTCCTTCTCTCTGCTCAGCTTCTCCTTGCTGGCAGTTTTTGCTGACCGAATCATCAGCTCTTTGATCATGTCAATCACTTCATCTAGCTGCTCCAATGGATGGCTTTGTTCATGCAGTCTCCTCATCTGCAAAAATTTTTGGCTCATGGGAAGATCACTATGATCTCCCATGCCTTCTTCATCAGCTTCCAACTTTACCTATTGGATGTGCATGCCCTGCACTTTCACCCTTCTCTCCAGGGCTTCGAATTGTTCATACAGATCAGCCAAACTAATGTTGTCTGTTTCTTCTTCTTCTTCTTCTACAAACTCCCATGTTGCAGTCTTTTCAATCTCCTAGCTGAAAATATTGAGCCATTCCTCAGAATGCTCATCATCCCCTTCTGCTTCTTCTACTGTCAGCTTCAGTGCTACAGCTTCCTCAGCTTCCTGGCTGAATATGTTGAGCCATTCCTCAGAATGCTCATTCCCTTCTCCTGCTTGGGCAGCTTTAGATATCTGCTCCAATCCTTCTGCTATAGTCTCAGCTAGTTGTCCTTCTGTTGTTGATGCATCTGCAACACAGATTTCTGCCTCCTCCTGGGCAAGTGGTAGGAATATCTCGATTCCCCCAATCATTATAAGGCTCCTATGATCAGCCTCTTGGATGGTGAAAGTTTTTAAATTGTCATCATCTTCATTCACAGGGCTTGGAAAACCACATGAATCTTCATCCCCTGTCAGCTCCTCCGGTTGATTCCGACTCACTTCTGAGTTCATGAGACCCTCAGATAGTCTCATCTGCTCATCCCTGCCCACCTAGCAATATGGGATGCTTCTATTACCCTCCTGGCAGTCTTTGAGATCCCGCAACGACCTCATATCATTTCCCAACTGGAAATGTGAAATTCCTTGGCTGTCCTCCTGACAGTCCGTGAGATCTTCAGCTGACCTCAATTCTTTGCCCTCTTGGAAATTTGGAATTTCCTCCCTATCCTCTTGGCAGTTCTTGAGATCCTTAGCTAATCCCATTTCACTGAGATCTCTCCCAGTCTCTGGTTCACATACCTGAACCACCTCCTTAGGTCCGTCGAGGTTTTCAGTATGCCTCAACCATCCTTTTAACAGTCTATGTTGTCTTCTAGCCATAAACTCCTTGATTGGCCATTTTGACTTCAACTTCTTCATGGGCCATTCATATACCCATCTCGGCTTGGCTTTCTGCTGCATCCGCAGTTCAAGCTCCTCCATTCTTTCCCTGATGTTGGCAAGTTATTTTCCCCTTTCGACTGTACTCATCAGCTCTGGGATTTTCCTCCCAGCATACCTATGGCCTTTAGTAGCCATGTTCCTGCCTCTATCTGCCTTCCTGGCAAATCTGTTGCTGTCACTCTACACCCCAAGTGTTTCTAGCCTCATCCTACAGTCCTCCTGACTGTCTACTTGATTGTTGCCTACCTGCAAACAACCATTACAGAGTCTCCAGTACTCTGTTTTTCTTCCTTTTCCTTCTCCCTCTGCTTGAAATATACAAACAGAGTTCTAGCTTTGATACCACTTTGACGCAGGCACGAGGATGCTACACTCCACAACCGCTCTCAGGATCGTTCAATCAGCTCCTTGAGCCGAAGCGGCTCATTCGATTCCCTTCTAGAATCTCTGATGAAAACCCGATCCACAGGTCCTGCCCTTTACCCGCACGGCTCTTCTAAGTTGCAACCGTGATCTTCCCTGACTTAGTTTCGGGTCTCGGGACTTTGTGTTTCCCGATGAAAAGAGTTCCCTATTCTCTCGAACTCCTGAAATACGATTTGTTGATGCGCCCCTTTCTGCCTTAGCCCCTCCTAGCTATGCCCTAGTCCCTATGACTAGTCTTCATAAGACCGCAGCCTTATCTCCTTTCGGGGTTTCGTGACCCAAGCTCTCAACCTCCCGTCCTCTGGATTCGCAAAACGACGAACCTCGATACCCCGATTAGCTACCCTCATCAAGACTTTCACATTAGCTATTTACGAAGGCTTAACCTTCATGCAACTTTATGCCGATCCAACGACTGTCGGTGATCCTGAGCAAGATTTGACGCTCATGATCATTCCTCTTGTGCAGTTCTCCTATGCTGTCTCCTGGAAGTGGAAACCAACAGTCCAGATTATATCAGCTGATCCAATGGTCGATGTTGCTCCTCCCGAGCTTTGGCGTTTTCCTTCACTAGCTTGGAAAGGATTCCAAGTATACAAAGGCTTCGACCTTTGCCTTCTTTCTTCCCCGCAAACTCTCGAATCTGAGCTTCACCGCATGTACGAAAACACTGTCCCTCCTGAGCTTTACTCCTTTCCTTCGAACCCTCAAAGGATTCTTCAACTCCTACGCCTCTGAAGGGTATTCACATGCACACAAAAGTGCTATATGCCCTGAGCTTTCCTATAGCTTCGACCTCCAAGGAAACTTGCTTCTTCTTCCCTTTCTCCCTCAGATGGAGAATTCAGATGCCCTCTTGGCACTCTGTCTACTCAAGAAACCTATTGCTGAGTCTACAGGGTGTTCAACAACCCTGTGAAGATATCTCAGTGGATCCTTCCTCAATTTACAGAACTCAAAGAGTTCTCTTCTCCCTGTGCCTGTCTGGACGATGTCTCGATGCCCACCTAGTAGAGTGTCAAGAATCCTCAGTGATTCTGACTTCTTAAGAACTCACAACAGAGTTTTTCCTCTATGCACTCCTTGCACCTGCTCAAAGCCCCTCTGGCAGAGCTTCACAGAACTCCTTAGAGCTTCTGTCTACAATTGTATATCTCCTACACAGCCTTGCCTCCAAGGTGTTCAACAACCTTGAGGTCTTCCTCTTGAGCTGTTGATTTCAGTTTTTGTGCCACAACACATCTTTGTCTGAACCTGTAGTATTCAGAAGTGCTTCAGTGCACTGGTATTCAGAGACCGCAGTACTCTGTCATGCCTCTCTGGCATGAAACCTCAAAGACCTTCACCTGAAATCAGACACACTCCTGTAAATGCAAACCTACAACATACATCTACAACATACATTCATATTATATGAAGAACACTCACAGACATTCATTTAACACATAGTCATGCAGGAAAAACTGCTATTTGTATTAAATATGGAAAACGCCTGTATTTACAAGGTGTTCCTAAGCATGGCCTGTAACAAGGTCTCGGCTCCTTCTCTTCTGCTTTCTACTCGCATATTCTCTTCTATCCTCCTACTCATCTTCTCTACTAAAGAGATACAAATCGATCTTTTTACATGAGGGGGCTCTTCGAGCACTTCCCCCCAAATCTACCTACCCTATTCAATTACATTGAATGGGTTGTCTAGTTCTCTATCTGGAACTAGATCTCAGCCTTACAAACATTAAAGGTGTACCTTATCTACAGCCTGCGCAAAAGCACGGCTTCACAGCTCAACAGCTTAAACATTTAATTACATATCAATTCCAAAATCAAAATGAGGACTGCGCCCTCTTCAACTTTGAATGCGTGCGCTTGACGTGACTTGCTGGATGGTTGGCTGACGTGGAGAGATGCTCCTGCATCATCCCTTCCAATTATCAGTTCCATTCGATTTGGAATTGGTCACATTTATGCCTTCATTCTTTCTTCTATCTGTGGAGATGGGGAGATCTTTGTTTTGTGAGAAGGCTCATACAAACAAAGGGGGTTGGAAGGATGGAACAAGAAGAATATGCTTGCATCATTGCCCACATTCAAGCTCACATCAAAGGTTGTTGGCATTCCTTTCCTAGTGCTCAATTTTATTGCCTTGCCTCTACTTTTTCAATGAATTATTAGCTTATATTCAATAAAAGTGAAGATATTATCCTATATAACTTTGTTTTATTTATCAAGTGCACGGTTTATGCCATGCGGTAAGAGTAGTGGAATCTGAATCAGAGGCACCCATGATTATTCTTAGTATCAGGAAGACATCTAAAAACACAGGTGGGAAGGTATTTAACTTGTGGATTTTGGAAAACCAAACGTAGTGAGAAAATAAGTGTGAAATAAGGCTTTTTTAATTTTTAAAAATTGGCATAGCCGCATAGATTCAACAAAACAAAAAGAATTTCCATCCTCATAAAAAGATAGTTTCCATCCTCATATACTGAAAAATTTCAAAAATTCGAACAATAAAAGCGAACATGACAATGTTCATTGCAATTGAAATTTAATAATAAATTTTTATGAGCCTTTACCTCTCTGGGTAGTTGCATGTAGATTTTGGGCAGTATTCTTGAATCCTTGATCTTTTCTTCCCTCTCAACCTTCACTTTTTAGCATGCGGGATGTGATATTGTCCAAAGAGTCCTCATGACTTGTGAGTGTGCAGGTACGTAGCACCTGTGTTATAGAATTTATAACATGTTCTATGCATGCAACCTATGCTATATAATTTATAACCTATGCTATGCATGCAACCTCTACTATAGAATTTATAACCTATAATATGCATGCAACCTCTTCATAGAATCTATAACTTGTGCTATGCATGTTTTAAATAAAAATTAGCATTTAAATTTAGTAAAATTGTTACTTATGTCGAAGTTGGAACTTGCAGTGGGGATTGTGAATTTACATGATGCTATACATGAGGGATTTTTCCAACACACGATATGTCTAAAGAATCAAAACCCATCACCCATTGTGAATGTGACGCACATCGTACAACCTGTTACTTATCTTAGATACAATATTTTATAACCAATTATATATATATATATATAAACTTATAACTTACCAAAATAAATAAGTAAATATCCATCAAATTTAACCACTACTTCCAACATTCTATTCCAGCTTTTCTATTTCTATCACTTACTTTTACTTTCTTTCTTTAGTATATGCTCCACTCACTTTCTTTTCTTATCTTAGATACAATATTTTATAACCAGTTATATATATATATATATATATATATATAAACATAAAATTTTAACTTACCAAAATAAATAAGTAAATATCCATCAAATTTAACCACTACTTCCCACATTCTACTCCGGCTTTTCTATTTCTATCACTTACTTTCTTTAGTATATGCTCCGCTCATTTTCTTTGGTATATGCTCCGCTCTTTGAGAAAAGAGGCTGCTACCAATGTGAGCTTTTCGATTTACTACTCGCTTTCTTATGTAAATGCTATTGTATTATTATTTATTTCGAGGTCACTTTCCTTATGTAAATGCAAGAAAGTGCTACGTATGTAATCCTTTGGATCAAACAAATCTAGGAAGAGACTTCGAGGTTTACAAAATCGTGGTTGGTGAAGAGATTGTTTTTGGTGTTTTGGTGATGGGTTTTCTATTTTATCACATTGGAGAAAAGTTCATGGGAATGTTCTTGTGTTTTTTTTGGTTAATAAGAAAAAGTGTATATTTTTAGATTATGGTTGGTGAAAAGATTGTTCTTGGTGATGGGTTTTCTATTTTATCACATTGGAGAAAAGCTCATGGGAATGTTCTTTTTTTGGTTAATAAGAAAAAGTTTATAATTTTAGATTATATAATATTAAGATTTTTTTATGTAAAATTAAATTATTATGTGTAAACAAAATTTAGTTATTTTAAATAATTTGTGGTTAGTGTATAAGGGGATAAACTTTCATTTTTTTCAAATGTTTTTTGGATTTTGGGTGATTAACATGTTTTCTTATGTATGAGAAAGATCATCTCTTAGCCAATAAGAGATGGTTTAAAGTCATACTACAAGATGATGATATCAATCTAAAGAATATCTACAAAAATAAGTATCCTTTATTGTCATCTCTAAAGAAATCGTGATGGGGTCATTAAGGAATAATAGTTCGAATGGTTGGGAGGTAGGTATTTTACTCTCCCCACCTAGGATCAAATCCTCGATAAGACATTTTTCCCCTTGTGATAAGGATAGAAGGGTATATTATCCCGTTACAATTTAACCTCATACACATAGATTACCAACATTTCACTTTGTCCTTATATATATATATATATATATATATAGTTTTGAAGTGCAAATTCAAGTTTGTAGGGAGGATCGATGTGGGAATTGAAGGGAGAGTTGATGCATTTTACTAAACCAAATATTAGATATATTCTTGTGAGTTAACATAGTTGGGAAATTAATGACATAGGATTGAGCGTTAATTGAAGGGGAAAAAAATCGGAAGTCTATATGTTAGGATATTCTTGTAGCTTTAGGTCGATTAATTAGTAAATTTACAAAATAAAATTATGTCAAATATGTAGATGGAGGTGGATTAATGCATAGTCATCTTAATTTTATATATATCCTAACATATAGCCTTGTGATTTTTTTCCTTTAATTAACGCCCAATCCTTTCCCAAGTATGTTAACTCACAAGAATATATCTAATATTTGGTTTAGTAAAATGCCTCAACACTCCCTTTAATGCCCACATCGATCCTCCCTACAAACTTGAATTTGCAGTCCAAGAACCACTCACTAACAATTATTACAAGATCAAAATCAAGTAAATTATTTCCAACTTATTTCACAATAGAATGTTGTAGGTCTACTCGTTTGGACTTATAATTATGACATTGTATAGACCTACCATGTGGAAATGAAATTCTAAAAACTCTAAAGAGGGATAGAGTATAGATTTTCTTATATTAATTTTATGACATTATGTTGTGGGTTTTTTTTTAAAGGGATGATCCTTGTCCTACTTTTTTCATTTTTCACCATTGCTCTCTGCAATCTGTAACTTGTCTCTTCTTTCTACCTTATTATGTTGTAATCTAAACATTTTATCTCAAAATTCAGCGAGAAACTGTTGGATCTGTAGATTTGAGTGATTAAGTTTGTTTAATCTGAGTGCTCCAAGAGTTTTTCGAGACTCTAAATCCATTTGTGCATTCAGAAATGCAATTTAAACAATAGAAATTGTGATTTACCCAAATTTAAAACACTAAATTTTATTGAAAAATATCAAAACATAAAATATATAGACAACACCCCTTATTACAACTTGTGATGTGTAATCCCATCTATTTACCTCACAATCTACATTGCTACACCTTCAGATCACCTTATCGACCTATTGAACCACCTTTTCCCGACCACCTTCATCCTTCCTCCTTTCTTCCCCTCTAACTTCAACAAGTTTGTCGTTGTATTTGAATAATATCAGTAGGATTGTTTTTCTTTCATTCTTGACGTACCAACTCTTGGATGATACGTACGATGGTTGTTGCTGTGTGGGTTGTTGTTGCTGTTGTTGATCTTATTTAACTCCTTCATCAAGAAGTCTCTGCCATTCCCCATGACTATTGTCATCATGATTTCCTACTTCCTGCTCATGGAAAAGTACATCTCTACTTGCAAATACTTTGTGAGTAGCAGGATCAAATAGTTTGTATGCTTTAAATTCAGAACAGTACCCAATGAAAATGCATTTAATGGCTTTAGCATCCAATTTCCTCCTATTCTCCTTTGGAATATGTGCAAAAGCCTTACACCCAAATAATTTCAAATAATGAACTGTGGGTTTGGAACCATACAAGGCCTCGAAATGAATAACATTATCAAGACACCTTGTTGGACTTCTATTCTTCAGAAGGACATTCACATCAGATCCTAGTGCAGGTCTACTTCAGAAGGACATTCACATCAGATCCTAGGTCTAAAATGATATCCTCCATGTCATATTTTCCTACCTGCGCTCTAAGTTGGAACTCTTTGTTTGTCCTCCTCTTTCGATGTACATGGTTAACTATTGGTTGTACAATAACTTCTTCTCTATATTGTGCACAACGATCAATCGTTCCTCATAGCATGCTTAACGCATTCTCATCCTTCATTAGTTCTAAACAAATTTTCATGAAACTTTTCAAAGTACTTTCCTTTTAAACTTGCCTTTTTGTATCTGTATGATCATATATTCGAGGCATATCATATACTGGTGGCTTGTCATACAAAGGTGGCATGGTCAAACTTGATTTTATCCATTCTTCTTCTATCACTTCTTTCCTTTCTTTCTCCTTTCCATGATCAAATAACATAGAAGTATCTGTTTCTTTCCTTACCCACCGGTCGATCCTATTCCATTGATCGATCACATCAGCTCTGGTTTATTTTCCTCCATGCGTAACCACTGTTATCTTAGTTTATTAATCACACATATTTGTTGCTATCATTTGTACATTTAGATTCCTCTTTTTTTTCCATTTTTCTATTAACCGTGGGCAATCTTTCATCGCATGGTCTAGTTGTCTACAATAAGTACATGTCATGCAATGATTCAGACTATATCGCACCAAGTGCCCAAGATGATTTCAATTATAACATATAATTGGACCTCTTCCTCTGCCAAATCCTCCTCTTCCGCAATCTCTAAAACCTCCTCATCCTCCTTGATTATAACCTCTCGAAGTATTATACTACACTACTCCCCCTTCTGGTGCTTCTTCCCTTTTGACTTGGTATGCATCTACAATGTGCTCCCTCCTCAAATATAGTGCACAACATTCCTTTTCATCATGTCCAACATATCTATAAAAGTTACAAAATAGGTTTCTTGTGGTAGTTTGGTACTTTTGCATCAACGAGCAAGCATTAGGGTGATGACCCATTGTATCGCGCACCATACTCCTAAAGGATTCAGAGTCCTTGTAGCTAAATACTATCGAAAAGTAGGGAACTCATTCTTATGTTGTCCTTTTGATCCAGAAATCCTTAGATACCAATCTTTATTCTTTAAAAACCCATATTAGCATCTAACCCGATTCAAAATAATTCTTGATCGTATTGAGGTGATTTGCAGAACATATAGTGATGTTCTTATTATCCAAAATCTCATAAAATGATGATTAATTTGAAGAATAATGAGATAACACAGTAGAAAATAAAAGGACTCAAATATACAAGATTGATGATAGATTTTATTACATCTATGAGTTCCCTTTAATAGTGAGATTGTTCTTCATTAAATCTCAAAATGTCAAATTACAATACAAAATGGACTTATAAAACCAAAATTTAAGTCACTCTCCAATTCCATTTCTGAAACTCAAAAATAGAGTTTACCATTGAATTCCTTATGAAATTCTAAGAAAAATGAGTATAATATTGATCATATTCTGAACTGGCTCAATTTCACCCTCTTTACACACAAAACAATGCACTATGGTGCTCATTAATGGAATTATGGACTAAGAATTTCATAGACATCTTATCACAAAAATAACATCACCATCATGCTCCTCTCAAGAAAACAAGAAAAATGAGTATAAATATGTCTATGTTTGGACATGGTACTCCATGGCACCCAAATCTAGGCAACACCAAAAACTTGGCTCCTTTGGGCATGCACTTAGAAGCACTGTACCATATTGTGTGTTACACATTATTTTTTCAAATCCATGGAAGCTAATGTTGTACCCCTATCCTTCATCATTCAAAGAATTGTTTCGATAATCCCTGAAGAAGATGGAGGAAAATCCTTTTTCAGAAAGATAAACACTATTTGGAAATTCCCTTGAAAAACCCTATTTTATGAGGATGTCGCGTGCTGCTTGTTCACAGCCTGGGACAAATCCTAATGTCCCATGTTGCACCACTACAGCCTATGAAAATGTCGCATGTTGATCATTCATAGGGTGCGACACTGTTTTAACAAAGGGAAAACTAGGAGTTCGAGAAGCTTCTAGAACAAAGCCCTCATGGATGAAATCTATTCCGATTGGTTTAGATCTCATCCGTATTCCTGATTTGGTGAGATCCTAACCTCCTCATCCCTTCCTATTGAATCTACAAATATAGGGATCTCCCATGAGAAAAGTTTTATGGAAAATGGGTTGTTGGGCTTTAATGAATTTTGGGATTTTTGGACTATTGGTGGCTCTTTGTAAGTTTGACTCAACTTATCTTGTGCCAAAGCACCAAACCTATGGTGTTAGAACTCATAGAAGAAAAATGTGTTTGTTGAAGCAAGGAACCGTTGGGAGGGACTTCACAACATCAAGGCTTTGGTTGTAATCTCTTCCATTATCATTCATACAACAACATATTTTCTTTCCCACAAAGTTTGTTCATATTTGATTATCTTTGTTGCATTTCTCCTTGATCATTTGCATAGGTTTCATCAAAATATACTATTGTTTCTTTCACTCTTGTTTCTTATGTTTTCTTACAGTTTATCACTGAAAAGTCTCATAATGGAGATGGAAACTAAAAATAGCGAGGACAACCATCGATTAATAGGTGTGAGCTCTTGCTAGCCAGTATTTTGATTGCATAAACCTAGAGAAAGTTATATGTTATGTCATGTTTTGTTCTAGTCTTGGTTTCCGAGTCTAGGGAGATCAATCATTTTCTGCAAGATTGATTTGTCCACAAACAAAATTGGCGACTCCAATGGGGAACAATCATTTGCATTTGTTCTCTTGGTCTTGGTTCCTTTCCTTGTTTTAGCTTTCTCAGTCATTTCCTGATACTGTTTGATTATTAGACCTTGAAATTCACTAGAAAATTTCCACAATTTTTTGTTTTTTCCAATTTTTCATTGACTGTCGCACTAGACTAGTTTGTAGCCCACGCCACTCTATGTTGTCGCACTATGTCGCACAGTAGCCTATGACACTTCTTGAAAAAAAAAAAAAAATTCTCTTTCCTTCCCAGATCTAAGATTTGACTCTTGTTGTGAATTGTTAGTTTTCTTAATAGTCTCCTTGACAGTTTTAAAGTTTGTTTTCACCATTGTTTCAATTATTGAGATTTTTCATGATTTCTAGCTTTGTTTTTGGAGATTTTTTCTTTCTTTTGAAAGGGGTATAATCTCTTAGCTTTGTCTTTTGATTGTCTTTCAATTTGAATCTTAATTTATTTTCTCAAGGAATTTTATTTTGAATTATTTAGTTAAAAGAGAGTTTTTCCTTTTGATTGAATACTTCATTTTTCAAAAACAAAAAAATATATTGCATGGATTACTTTTGTTTTTAAAGATACTTCTTGTTGTATTTATCTATCTAGCTCTATATTTGAAATCAAAAGTTTTTAATTCTTGCATTGCATTAGTTGGAGGGCATATTTTGGTTGTTTTGAGTAGTGGTCATTTTGGTATTTATGAAAATTTTGGACACTTTGCATTCGGGAATATAAAACATTTTCTCCCTCTCGTAATATAGCTTTCATTGAAGTGAAATATTGCATTTTTATTTCTTTGCATCATTTAGATTCGGTTAAAAAACCATCTTATCCATGTCATTTTACTTTTGAGTAAACAAAAATAGTAAAATCAATGCTAATACAATTTATTCGATATTTTTTAATTGGTAGAAAACCAACATTAGATTAGTGGTAGTGCTTTGGAATAGGTGTTGAGGTTAACTCTCCAAAGAGACAAAAAACATTTAGAATTCTGATTTAGGGAGATAAATCCATTTTCTACATCATTGTTCTAGGAAATCCTTCTCACATAAGAGTCAATCATGAGGTCACATTGTTAAGCCCTAATATTGGCTCATTACCACTTAATTGGGGCATATTAGATTAATAATGTTATTTTATTTATGTCGGCTTTAGGCCATTAGTTGTGATTTAGATTAGTAATGTTATTTTATTTATGTCGGCTTTAGGCCA
>ML776925.1:281200-293280 GCA_009831015.1 Picea engelmannii
CTCATCATAGCCATAGAGGTTTCATAAATTTTCATTGGTTAAATTAGCTAAAACGTCCACTTCTTGGCTAACTAACCCTAAACTGCATGTAGCAACATTATAGGTGACGTCACACCTTTTAGATCTCTTGTTTGGCCTGCAACATTGTGACTTTTCTCACCTCATTTGATAGACTTTGAGTCATTAATTACATCTGTAATCCTATCAAAGAAAACGTTCCACTCATTGTCTTCAATTTGACCTATTAATTAATGCTTGACGTCACATCTATAGCAACAACAATATAGATGACACAGCAACATTATTTATGAGCTGATTTGAGATATTTATTGCATTGTGATATAATACAAGGATTTAATTGTGTACATTGAATGCCCATATCTCTTATGCATTTATTGAAGGAGTGATATTAATCATTGGTCTTTGTTTAGCAATCATTGACTTTGTCAATAATAGCATTTATCATTGCTCATATGTATATTTAAAGATAGTCATTAATCCTTTTGAAGTACTAACCCACTGCAACACATATTCTAGTTTTATCTGTCTTGTCTCGCAAACAGGTGCCATCCAGTGGAACAATATCTTCTTTGACTATCTCTATTGGCAGTAATCTGTAAAGGGAATCTATCACTTTGCTCCATTATACCTTTAACCCTTTGGAAACCCAGGTTACATAGGGACGTCTCCCTTGGACTAGCCATCCTAAATAGAAAGAGCTCCACATCGAGGTGACAATGGGTGGGGAAGCTCATGTTATGCCGGTTTTAAGCCTTGACTCAAGCTACTTAAACCCCTCCTACAAACCGTGCGATAACAGGCTCCTTGGAGGGTAACCCATGGTTTTTCTATGTGGGAACTTGCACCAGGGTGTAAGCTTTCTAATAAAGTTGCCAACGTAGCTGTTCCACCCTCTCTATCTCATCCCCTTCTCATATTTATCTCGCGATATTGGATTTCATCACCAACTAGTGTGTTAATTGTGAGAAGGTTTTTGTTTGTATGTTTTCTTCCTAGATTTTTTAACGAGTGTTTTTTTTTTCCCTAGCAGACCTTAGGTTGAGTCATTGTATATGGCATCAGTTCTCGAAACTACCAACCAAGGGACCCATTTTTTCTGGAGAACCTTATGTTTTTACTTATTTTGGAAACGTTGGTCCTCCTTATATTTCTACTTTGAGTCTTCCAGGATTCACTATTGGGTTACTGATATGATTTTTTTCCAGTCCGATGATTTCAAATGATCCTGTTTTTTTGTATGCAAGCACTCCTCCCCAAGAAAATCAACCTCATGTTGACCCTTTGCCTTCTTCACCTGTCAAGTTTTCTTCCCTTTCTTATTCTTCTCCTAGTGAAGGCTCTGGAGCTAGTAACCAGGCGGATAAGAAGAAGAAGAAAATGAAGATTAAGAAGAAGAAAAATAAGCAAGAGGCCAAGCTTCCAATCACTGTAGGTCAAGTTGGAAGAAATCAAGCAATTACTATTAATCAGGCTGGAAGTGTTGATGATGTTGACAATCCTACCAAGACAACTCGCAAGCCCAAATTCCCTTACAGGATTTTTAAGGGTGACCACCTTCTTAGAGATTTCCCTAGTCTTCCCAAGGTATTAGAAACATGGTCCATGGGTTCTCATCAACCCTTATTGATAGACAACAACCATCATGCTAGTAACAACCTATCAACTAGTGACAATAAAGTTGGGGAAAAGAAAAGTAGAGTTAAATTTTTTTGTAGGTTAAGTGAAGGAAGTCATCAAACTCACATTTTCCCTCGTATGGATGAAGCCTTAAAATTGTTGGAAGAGATTATTGTTGCCCAACAAAAAATTCCAACCAGTTATCATAAATTTTCTCCCAACCCACCATTAGTTGATCAAGCGATCGATCCAGTTCCATCATCGGTCGATCCCACTCTTTCCTTGAGGAGTGAAGTCAAAGTGGTCGGTTAGGTCCCATCATCGATCGATCCCACTCTTCCCTTGAAGAGTGAAGTTAAATTGGTTGATTCAACTCCATCATCGATCGATCCCACTCTTTACTTGAAGAATGAAGTGGATACTACTCAGATTGACCTTGTCACTTCATATGGCTATAGACAAGTGGGCATTTTCCCCGTTTCAATGAAACCCCCTACAAGTAATGAGGTTATTTCATTTGATTGGAGTAGACTGATGGGACCTCATCTTACTTCCTATATACCTTTCCAAATCATTGTGCATGTTTGTGGTAGGGATATATATCAAAATATTATAGACGAATGTGCTTCTATTAGTATTTTATCCTCAAACGCTTGACAAGATTTAGGTTCTCCTCAGCTTGTGCCCGTTACTCAGAATCTGTTAGCTTTTGACATAAGAGATAGTGAATCTTTAGGGATCATTCCTTAGTTACCTGTTACCTTCGGAGGGAAAACTTTCCATATTGATGCGATGGTAGTCCAAGGACCCTTGGATTTTAATTTACTCCTTGAGCAAGACTATGTTTATGCCACAAAATTTGTTGTGTCTACTCTCTTTCGAGTGATGTATTTTCCCCATAATTGAAACATTGTGACTATATTTCATTCATTGGCCCTCATATGATGGCCAACCATCCCACTTCCTTGAACGTTCCTCACGTGCAAGAAGTATTCACCCCGCCACAGGTGAATTATGTGGCAACATGTCCCATGCATTCAACTCCGAATGAGAACGAGCCTCTCATTGTATGCTCGACTTCTTCTGACTTAGATCTGGTAGTTGACATGGTGATATCTTCGATAGGGATATTATATTCTAATACCCCTACCCCTATTGTGGCCCTCGATATGTATTCCCTCTAGAGCATTGTTCTTCCATCCAACAAAGATCTCCTAGAAGCCATGATCGAGGTATGTCCCTTGACATGTATTCCTTACATAGCATTATTTTCTTGGAAGCCATGATCAAGATTGTCAAGCGAGCATAGTTATCTTTTCTTTGTCAAGCTCATTAAAAAATGAAACAAAGGTCTGGGAATCAAAACCAAAGGTTATGAGCATAGTTTATTTTTTATTTCAAGCTCATTAAAAAATGAAATCAATCATTTCAAGAATAGTTCATTATCCATGTCAAGCTCGTGAAAAATGAAATAGACCCTCTCCCATAGAGTCGAGTCTTTCAATATATCTCATAATTGAACCTTCATTTCATCCACCTGTGTGAGTTGATCCTATTGTTTCTTCCCTCTCTGGTGAACATTTTCGTATTAGTAGCTAAGAGTTTATTCTAGTATAGAAATTGGTGCTAGAATAAGAGTTGGCAGTGTAGATTTTAACCTTGAACAACATTTTACTGCAAACATATTTTCAATAAAATAACAAAAAAGAGACAATGGAAAATACACACATTGCACAAATATTTTTCCCTTGGAAACCCAAAACGGGAAAAACAACATATTCTATATTCATGCACATCATACATTGTTTACAATACAATCTACTTATAGGAGCCAATGACATCCAAAACCCTAATCCAATGAACTGGATTAGTCAACAACCCTAATTCCTTAATTGGAAATAGAAAACCATCGAAAAAAAACCATGTGATGAAAAACCTCCCATAAAGGAACACGAAAATCGAGTACCACCCAAAAATGGACATGAAAACCGAGGTCCACCCAAAAATGGACATGAAAACCGATGCAAAAAAAAAAAATGGGGCCACTGGCCTCGAACCCCTATGAGCCCGACGCAACATATACATTGGTTCTAGTCGTGCAAAGAATATAACACATATCCAATATTCTCCTACTTGTTGTTTTCTTTGCATATATGGGGGTTACAGGGTTACATAGTCAACAATCTAGAGAAACAATGCCCATCGATCCTCTACACCAAGAGAACTTCTTAGTGCTCACAAATTTTGTTAATGAATCTGCAACATTCTTCAAAATGTAAACCTTCATCAACAACACCTTTTCTTCAACCATGTCTCTCACAAAGTGATATTGAACATCAATATGCTTTGTCTTTTAATGATAAGCCGAGTTCTTCATTAGAAAAATTACACTCAGACTATCACAATCTATCCTTACATATTGTTGTAACAAATCAATACTTGAACACAATATTTGTAACCATATTTCTTCCTTGATTGCATGAGTGGATTCCATGTATTCATCTTCTGCAGTTTAGAGTGACACTACATACTATGTTTCTCTCATTCAACTGATTTCTCCTCCAAACAGGTTAAACACATACCTGCTTCTAGATCTCCTACGATCCAGATCTCTAGCCCAGTATAAATCCACAAATCCATGTATGTAAAACACTCTATCCAATACTAGTCTTCGTTGGTAGCACAATCCATAGCTAGTAGTGCCACGCAAATAACTAAAAACCCTCTTTACTGTTGCCCAATGCTCCTTCCCTAGTTTTGACATATACCTGCTCAAAACTCCCACTGCATGTGCAATGTACAGTCTAGTATAGACCATTTCATACATAAAAATTCCAACCACACTCACCTATGGAACACAAGACATGCCCTCCTCCTCTTCATGTGTCTTGGGACACCGATCCGCAGATAACTTTACACCTACAAGAATAAGGAACCTGACCGGTTTACATTTATGCATATTAAACCTCTGCAATATTGTCTCGGCATATTTTCTATGATTTAACCATAGTTTCCTATTTTTTCAATCTCTTTTACCTTCCATGCCCAAAATGAAATTTGCAGCACCAATATTCTTCATGTCAAATTTAGAGGACAATTGAGTTTCCACATCCTGGATAATCTCCTTTTTGTTTCCTATTAGCAACATGTCATCCACATACAAGACCAAATAAATCAAATGATCACCAATTAATTTAAAATATACAAAGTGATCCTCTTTATTTCTTGTGAAGCCAAGTCCCAGCATATAAGTATCAAATTTTTTATACCACTTCCTTATTGATTGTTTTAAACCATACATGGACTTTTTCATATTGCATATTGTTGACGATTAAAATCACAACGAATTTTTTTTCTCGCAAAGTATTGCTAAAGCATATTATTATAATCTAACAAGATATATAATAATATTAGGTGGGACCCCCTTGTATATTGGGAGATCATATATGGTTCTTATTTGATGTTTTTATTGTTGTTCAAACACGGCTTACAGGTTTGAGCATGATTGGTGATCAATGTTGGTTCTATTCGCAACAAATGGATGATGGATAATGCATGTTTGTTCTCTTTATCTAGGTTCAAATGTCATGTCATAATGTATTATGATATCTATTGTTACTCTTGATATTTACTCCTTGATTTACTACTTGCAACACCTGCAAAAGATACATGTTAGTAACAACAAAAAGAGGAATTGAAAAGAAGTGAGCAATATGAATAAAATCCAAAAAAGAGGAACTACACTATTATGTTGTGTGATGCTACACTGTGCATTTAAAGTTAAATTCATTGTTGTTAACAAGGTTAGTGGCCACATGATTTATTGGCTTATATGGAAAAACATGGGATGCGCATTATGGTGTGATTGGAAAATGTTAATGTAACTTAAGGTGGCGCATTTTGGATGTTGGTTTCAAGGCATGGTTTGATTAAATGAATAGTGGAATGGCATGTACTAAGGAATTGAATGACTGGAGATTGGAGGTGATGTGCATTTAATGCACGTCAGTCCATACCCCTCCCACTGGTCGTCACCCTGGCTGACTATTGTCAATTGTGTTCATTGAGCTCCAACTTTCAAGCAGAGGAAAAACCGCTCCGCCAAGCTTGCGTTTTCAAGGTGCTCTTGGTTATAGGTATTCCTTTTCTCCATCCATGGATATGCTTTGGTTATGAAATAGATCGTGGCTCGGTATGTATGGGTGTGTGATTTCCTTAAGTATGGAAACTGTGTTAATTTGTGATATTTTTATGGAATGAATCATTACTTGTTTTCATTGCAATAAAGTTTGAAGTCACAGTGTTATTGGTCATTCTGAGTATTGGTAGCCATAAAGGATCTCTGTCATTGTTGTTGGTTTTAGTCGAAGGGTTTCATTTGGTTCAGAGTGGCTTCCTGGCTCCACGCTTTCGTATCCCATACCCAGTCTTTTGTTGTTATGGGGTTTATTGGTTTTGAACACCTTGGGTCACTGCTCTTGCTTCACTTGGGTATGAGTTCATTCATGCTACTAATGTTTCACAGTGGGTTGTGATGGTTGGTTTCCAAAGGTCTTGCTTAAGGTGATTGCTATTTCTTGGTGTTGTCCTATCTTAACATTCTCGGGTTGATTGGGAAACCCATGAGGGTTATACCCTACATGTTCTAAGTGTTGTTACAGAATCAAAATGGAGCCTTGCTCTTATGTTCATCATCTCTCCTAGAATGGGAATTGTCACCCTATCTGCGAAGACATTTTTGGTATACCCTGTGCGTGCATCATTGGATTCGACTCCATGTCTCCCTATGTTGGTCCATAGAGAAAACCCACAATTTCTCAAGCCTGGGCTTTGATAGAGGAAACTGTTATGGGTTGTCGGGTTTACTGTTGGTCGTTATGAGTTGTTGGTGTATTGTCGATAGTGTTCGATTCTTGGCTCATCTCGGTTGATATTGTTGAAAGTGGTGTTGGTTTTGGTGTTTAGTCACTACTTTAGTTATTATGACTATCAAATGGATAAACTTAGCATGCAAATTGGTTGATTGGAGAGTTGTTTTCGATGCACATTCATTGTCTCTTACATTACAATTGTTGAATTGATAACCCAACATTATGGATGTTAAAATTTAGAGTGGTTGAACCCTTACAGTCACATTAATACTCTATGTTTTGTCGAATGGTCTGTGTATTCCAAGCACAGTGTGAGTGTTGGTTGTTTTCTGTGTGTTTAAGTGGCAATTCAGGATCTTTGCATTTGAAATATGGATCGTTCTGTTTGATTGTCCACTATGTATGTTCGATGAATATCATGTAATTTCATAGTATAGTTAAGAAGAGGACCTGTGACAGTATAATATCATTACAATTTAATTATTAAATGAATTAGAGGACAATATCGAGCACGATTTTTGTGTCTGTATTTGATGACTGAAATAATTGGCAGTGGTTGATGAGTTGGTGTTGAATAGAGTGGAAGTAATTGATTGTGTATTCATTTGGAAATTGCTTTAAAATGTTAAATGGATTAATGAGAAGAGAAGAGATCCTCTACAGGTTGTTGAATGTATACTATCTTGTTTGATGATAATGTGTTAATTATTTGATTATGAACATTGAGCAAGTTAATGCACATAATTTTTTTAACTTTACACAATAGTTGTTTCTGGTCACAATTGTCATTTGGTTGGTGTTATCTCTTTTTACATAATTGTTTTATGAATTACTTAATTAATTTTATGAACAATATCCACTCTCTTTCCCTATAATTATCTCACTTTTTGCTAATTACAACCCCATCACCTTCCCACATTCATTTTTAACTCCCTATTCTAAAATTTAATTACAATTAAGAAAGATTTTGTAATGAAGCAGTTTGAAGTCGCAGTTTCTTGGTTGGATCACAGTGATATTTTATTTGGTTTACATTACAGTTGATTATTGTTATCTTTGAACAGTAACCATGTTTCTTTTCCTCTCATTTTATCATTTTTCTCTCAATAGAAACCCCTTGCATATCCCAAGACCTTTTGTTCACCCCCTGCTCATTAACAACAATTGAACAATTTGTATGGATTGGATTGCATGAGTCTGATATGTTATCGAGCCAAAGTCTATTTCATATTTTGAAAGATTTGTCATGGATGGTTGTCAAAGGAACTATTTGATAATCAATTATGCATACAAGAATAATCTATTCAAATAAAAGGATGAAAACTGAGGCCCACTATGCCCTTGTCAAAGAGAAAGCCGCTACTCCCCCTTCCGCATATTCAAGTAATTTTGATAAATTTGTATCCTCTTGCATGCATTGAAGGGACGACTGCTCTCATATGATCACCAATATGAGACTTAAAGACTCCACACATCCTAAGGCAGGTTCAGAAGGATTAAAACAGGATAGTAGCAATCAAGGAAAGATTGCATCTCAAACTAGAAAATATGGATTTTAAGTTTTATTTATTTATTGTTGATGACAGTTGACTTCATATTTTCAGATAGCATGCTTTTTGTATATGTTGGTAATATATTTTGGAATTAATTGCAAATATCAGTGAGATAAATTGTCAAATATGAATGTGATGATGGCAGTCACAAGGAGGGGTGTTTTGGCTTAATTAACTAGTTATGCTATGATTGTTAAGAGATAAAGGGAGTCACAAGGGGTCCCACCTACTAGTTATTATTTATTTAAAACCCTTATTATGATTTATTACTTTTACCCCTTAACTAAAAGTTGGTTGATTTTTTAATTAACTTAACTAATGAGGTAGTTCAACTACTTCAACCAATTCTAATCGGCTTAAAGGAAAAAGGAAAGGGGGGAACAGGGGGGGACAGAAGGAAAAACATACTAAGGTTTCCTCTTTGAGTTTATGTTGAGATAGTTCAGTTTTCATTCATTCCTTAATTTATCACAAGCCTAATTCTTTTTTATGATAGCAAGGTCTTATTGTAGACAACAAGATTTAGGGTTGAATTACATCATTCAGACACTTGTTTTTCAGAGGTGTTGATCTATCTTTGATAGTCTGTGTAGACTTGTTTGTTTGTGAATTAGTTTTCATGACTGACAAAGGATATTGTGCATAGTTGAGTGGGAAACAATCTGTGGCCATCTGATCCAGATTTTGGAGTTCAATCTTTGATGTTTGTTCAGAGGTCCTTTTGTATGTTCCATCAGGGATCTCTAAGTTTGACTTTGGTCTGAAATTTCTGCAAGAAATTTTGTAAAGAGAACGACTCTTTGGTGAATTGGAATGAAATAAAGGATTTCTTTATGTCTCATCTATCTTCATTATCATCTTGGTGTCTTTTCTTCTGTCTCTTTATTTATTTCAGCAACTGATATATTCATAAAATCATATAAAAAGTGAATTTCCACCAAACTTTTTATTTTTAAAAGACTAGCCTAAGCACTTGTAATCAATTCTTGTGGGTTAGGATATTAATTTTGTTGGCTATAAACATAGGGTGAGATTCCCATCTATTTTTCTTTAGCCAAGCAGAATATGAAAATGCTTGAGTAAGATCATTTCATATCTTTTCCTCAACATTTATTTGGCGACCATACAGGGGAAACTCATTATGTTTATTTCCCTGGTTTCTTGTATTTTGACTTTGTATTTTTCTATCTACTGTTTATATGCTTTTATTTTTTCATTTATTAATTTCTTTCATGAACTTATCGAGTCCTATCTTGCATGATCATGCATAAATCCAGTTCGAGCTCATTGTTAATGATTAGTTATCCTCTTTTCGAGGGTAACTTATGGGAATATTCTCAGAACCATATTGATGATTTCCTTAGCTTCTGTCAATCTATTGGAGTTTATGATATACATACTTTTGCAGATCTTTTTCCACTTTCCCTCTATGGTAAAGTAGAAGACTAGTCTAGACGTATTCTATCCAGTCAAATTTTCACGGGAGAATCAATTTTTGTAATGTTTCTTATCGATTTTACTCCTCCACCTATATTTCATCACTTCGAGTTTCTACCTGAAAGCATCCTTTACCCTCCTCGATGTGACTTATGCTATGGTCCTCATGAAAAATTGACCTATGGGTTGTTCTTAAAAGCTAAAAATGAATATCACACAAATCCCTCTCTCTTCTTCAAAATCCTGCAGGAGAACAATTATGCATCTCGTAGTGATATATTCACAGAGGATTGTAAGGATTCTTGTCCTGATACACCTACTAATCCTACTTTTGAAAATCCTTTATTTGATTCCTTCCCCTTTAATGATGACCTTTTTGAAACATATCCCACTCAAGATCAACTTGTGTCTAACGAAGTACTCTTAATGGATGAATCTGATAGGGAAGATTCTCTTGAATTGGATAGCACTATTCCTCGTATTTATCAGGACTATCCTGAAGAAGATGGAAGAGGGGATTAAAGTGGCCATATAGGTTCATACATTGGTTCTACTTCTGAAATTTCCATAAGAATAATAACAAATTTATATTGCGGAATTCCTTTGCAAATCCATTGCTTCAATTCAAAGAGGTTGAGGAATTAAATGAAGATATTCATATCTCCCTTGCATGCATGACTTATTTTAATGATGATAAACTTAAAGGAATTCTTATTCCTTTGAATCCTTTGTTTTCTCCCTCGGTGCATGGTAGTTCTTTTCCTGATCAAGAGATTGTAAATGATGAACTTATAAGGCTTAAAGAACCCATTAACTCCGTCCTCTTCATAAAAAATTATAACGATCATTCTAAGGTTATTGATCATGTGCATGTTTCCAATATCAAGACGAAATCTCGTCTTGTTGGTTGGAAATTCTTGCAAGATGGTAATCACTTTTTGTGGATCTTGATAGGCCCACTACCCTTGCTACATACACTTGTTGGTTGGAAGGGTGATCAATATGCTCTATGCATCGTCTTTCAATTCATGAATCATACATATAAAATAGATGATGCATTTATCTATGCAAAATTCCATCCTACCTGACTCCAAGAATGTTTTCCCTTCCTTTTGTACAAAAATAATAAATTGGGTTTTTAGTTATTAGTAGTCTAATTCTACTTTCCTTTTAATAATGTTTCCTGCTGCTTTTACATTATGTCATTTTAATTATGTTTTTTTAAATATTGAAATCTAATTTCTGTCATAATTTTTATTGCTTGCTATCTTTTAGTTGATTTTGGTCAAGGATAAGATGTTGGATTAGTCCTACCATAGTGTCACTCCTGCAAGAAATTGTTGGTCGATAACAATCAAGCTTACATAGTTGTTACGATGTTTCCCTTGAAAGCACTCTTGAATTTGTTATCTTCTTCCACTGTTGTCTAGAAATGTTTTTTTGGGTTAACTCTCGCTTTTGCTTTCCTTTTCTTCATCCATTCGATATTTTAGGAGAGAAAGTCCGTAAATTTTCTCCTTGAAATTAAGAGTCGATCCCAGTTGAATGATTATGCATACATGGATAAACCCCCTCATACTTAACATTTTTCATGAGTTATTCCCAAATTCCTGGTCATTTTTCCATTAAATCCGCTCACTTCCCCCTGTTGCATGATCATTCTGGTCATATCTTCTTGATCTATTGTTCTTGGTCTACAAAGCCATGAGTTCTAAATTATACATCTTTTGAAAACATATTTCCCTATGGATTCGCTAGTTTGTTGATGATTAACATCGCAACAAATTTTTTTTCCCGCAACGTATTGCTAAAACCTATTATTATATGCTAACAAGATTTATAATACTAGTAGGTGGAACCCCCTTGTAGATTGGGAGATCAAATCTGGTTCTTATTTGATGTTTTTATTGTTGTTCAAACACTACTTATAGGTTTGAGCATGATTGGTGATCAATGTTGGTTCTATTCGCAACAAATGGATGATGGATAATGAATGTTTGTTCTCTTGCTCTAGGTTCGAATGTCATGTCATAATTTCTTATGATATCTATTTTTACTCTTGATATTTACTCCTTGTTTTAATACTTGTTGTAAGTTTTAAACCTGTGAAGTAAAGCAATGCATATAGATTCTTAAGTAGAACAAAAATTAATCAATGGCTCATACACATAGTACACAGAGATTTATACCGGAAACCCTCAACCTGGAAAACCTTTCTTATATTCAATATATCGAATTTCACCATTCAGCATACAATATATAAAATATTTGTAGGTATTCCGTAGATATCAAAACCCTCATCCCTTAATCTGGGATTAATTTAGAAAACCTCTAAAAATAGCAAAAACTGCCCAAAATAAATTTCAGGGTGCTACCCTGAATGTTGCACGTAACCAGGGGGGGCATACCTACCCCCCCACTGGGACCCCCCTAGGAAAGTGTGTTATCCTCATTTTTGGTTATCAAGATGATGACATGATAATGACATGGTGATAGAAGATCTAGCTCTTCTTTAAGATCATTTTCATGAAGAAAGTTACACTTGTCAGTTTCTCAAAATCACTCTTTTGGAGACAGTACG
>ML776925.1:306790-337200 GCA_009831015.1 Picea engelmannii
GTTTTCATTCCATTTCAGATTTTCAATTATGTTAATGGTTGTATAATTAATTCTCTTTCCTCGCTCTTTCATTAAAGTTTCCCAATGGTTATTTAATGCATGCTAAATAAACTCAACCATAAGTCATTCGAAAAATCCTGACGAATCACCAAACCACATATACACTTGAATTTAAATATATTAAAAGGCACATGGTTAATAAGAACCACTGTGTGGGCTAGTGGTAGCCCACACTCTACCAAATATCGACGCCAAAAGAGGAGGTCCGGGGTTCGACCCCCACGGACCCATAAAATTTTGATTTACAAACCAATAAACCAATAACCAATAAAGGGGTGCCACATGGAAGCCCACGATTGGGCCACATGGCACCTTACCATTTGCCCAATAACTACCACATGTCGCAACAACATTCGCCCAACTTTCAGCCAATAAATGAGTGCCACATCACCTCTGCCACATCATTATGTATGGACCTGCCACGTCAGCATCCGTACAGACTGTACGGACAACACAGTCAACGTCCTCTTTTTTACCTTGTTTGATGATTCAGACATATCACGATATCACTCGCTCCCGACGTCCGTTTGAGACGAAACAAGTTGCGTTGGGTTTTCAACAATGAGGGTTACACTCCTATTTGTTTTTAGGCAATTCCAAGAACTTTGATTTTTGAGCTAAAATTTGACCCCTGGTCCAGATTTTGATCACACCTTCCCACTGAAAGGCTTTTGGACCCACAAAATCTTATGATTATCTATCTGAGCTTCAATACTCTTCTTCTTTCAAGTTCTATCAACTGATTCTACTTGAAAAGACTTTTCGACAATCACCTAGATACCTTGACATGCCTTGCACTGCAACTGGCTATGTCCCTCAACCATTGTTCTCTGGCTGCTGCTGACCCACTATTCTCTCTGTGATTGGAAGACTACCAAACTTCCCACTGAGAATCAAGTCCCTCTTGCAAACTCTTTAACGTCAACAAAATCATCTCTCCAATGGCTGCAAAAACTTTCCTGCGACATCTTGTCACAAGCCAAGAAAACCATCAATCTTGAAAACAAATTATACAAGACTAAAAATGATGCCAAAAAAATCTTTTGTTCTTCAAACAAACTATCGCATCCTGTACTTCATCAAAGCACATGGTGGTTTCCTGCATCTTGGTGTACTCAAAATCAACTTACAAGTCAACAAACACCATCGACTAAACACAAGTCAAAAAACATGATCGACACAACATAGTCGTCAGACAATCATCAACACCAATCGGGACTCATTTGAAACATATCAACCTTCCAAAATGTCAAGTCGAAAAACATGATACACAATCATGTTACAATCATGAATCACTCATGATGAACCATCACCAGGTTCACTGCTTACACATACATAAAAACAAATGCATGTGCATGGCTCTTCAACTCTCCTTTTAGTACAAACATAAGTACATAACCCCGAAACATGTGGGTACATAAGAGTTGAAATGAAAAAGATAAATGGCTGTAACAAGTGAACATCATTCCCATCTTTTACATCCTCCTGGTGAATTTGTTCAACAAACAAAAATACCTTCAAAATGAATTGCATTCACATGAAACTTGCATCATGCAAGTTGTGATAAACTGCTGCAACTTATCATGCTTCCCATAAATGCACACATAACGCTGAAAAGTGCATTTACAACAGAAAAATGCAAGCCTTACTTGCTCAAGAAATCCAACCATTTCTTACCAAGGCAACTCAACGGTGACTTTTTCTGCTGGAAATCGTCCTCTTGTGAATCATCTTGACTCACATCGATGATGGAATATCCTCTTCCATTCTTGCCAAACTCTTTATCCATCTGCTTCTTGTGCTGTGGATGAGTGGTTGGATGCAATGTCCAACATTGGTCAATGAGATGACCCCGCTTCTGACAATGAGTGCAAATCTTTTGCATCCTCTTTTCACGATGTCTTTGCTTGTAAAGTTTCCTGAAAGTGGCCAATCTTTTCCAACATTTTGAAATATGATGGTTATATAAACCACAATATGTACATGGATTCTTTCTTCCATTTTTACATACAAATTTATCATGCTTAACATAATCAAAAGCAACTGAATGATAAGCAGAATTATACCTTGAACATTCACCTTTATCGCCTCTTTGAGGAGGTGAATTTGAAGAGTTACAAGCTCTCCTTTGAAGACCATCAACAATGTTCTTGCCCTCATCACTGTCACAACTCTTTCATTTCACACATTCGCATTCATCTTGAACACAAGCTTTGCATGCTGAAGGGATTGAACTTTCAACAAAAGTTCTTGAACTTTCACCTTTAAATCCTTCTTGAGGAGGTGAATTGGAAACAAAAATTGTTCTTGGAACTTTTTCCCTTGTCTCCTTGACTTTGGAATTTGCTCCATCTCTTCATTCATATCCAAGACCAAAATACTTGGGTCTTTCTTCAACAACAATAGGCTCAACAATGCCTTGTGCATGCTTTCCCAAACCTCTACCTTCATAGCCCATTTTTAACAACAACTTGGACCCTATTCCTCTTGTGTGATTTTCAAAAACACCAAAACATTCATCTTGAGAGGAATTAGAATATAAACTAACATTACATACCTTATGTTCATGCATGTAATTGGTAAGGGTTTCCTTTGCTTCATGGAGTTGAATCTCCATCTCATGCAACCTTTGAAGAAGCTGGTCTTTCTCCTTCTTCATGGCCATCAACTGCTCTTCAAGGGAAATGCTCTCATTTCTGTCTTCACACATCTCTTTCATCAAATCTCTCATGGTTAGAATCTCCTTCAACATCTCTTTGTCAAAGAACTTGGATTTTGAAGATGTATGAGAACTACCAACGTTTGAAGCTTCCTCCATCCTTGCAAGATATCAAACTTCAACACAAAACTTGCACAAATACCAACAACTAAATCTCAAGCTATCAATGGCAATCACATGAGAAAAACAAACTATTCTCTGATACCACCTGATCTGAAAATAGAAGGATGACTTGTTATGCTATGCAAACACCCTCTACTTCATTAAAATAAACTTTATAGGACCTTGCTTCATGTGTTTAAAATATGCAAGATAAAATTATGTGCCAAGTTTATGCTTCTTCCTTTAAATGTTCATGTGTGAGAAAATGTTCTTTTAAATGGTTAAATATGTACTTTAAATAAATACACAACAACACAACTTGCAGCAAATAAAACCATCAAACTCACAACAAGAACAACATGATAAAGGAGTTCACCCCTCTCCGGGATACATCTCCTTGAGCCTCCATCAATGGACTTGGCTCTCTGGGATTAATTTGTCAAAAGTTCTTTTACAAGCTGCTGCTAAACTCCAATGGAAAAACATATTGTACCATTGGGATCAGAAGACATAAAAACCCCAAAAATGACTAATAAAACTCTGAAAACGGATCATGGCTCATCCGGGCATGACCTCTTCTACATGTGGCCTTAAGATTCCATGAGATTAGCTATGGAAAAAACACCTATAAAAGTCCTCAAAAGCCTCTAAAACCTGTCCTAATGTGTTCATTACATAAAAATTAGCCAAAAATGGTTATTCATTCACAAAAAACAAACATAGGCTCACCAAAACATGTCCTCAATCAATGAAGGCTTCAAGCTCCCTAGAGCTTCCTGAAACTTCAATGGTTAAAAACATGAAAAATAAGTCTTCAAATGACCTTGATAATAGTGTCAATGGATTCAGGATGTCCAAAAACCCCTAGCTGGGATTTTATGGCACCTCAATCGGCCAAAAAATGAGAAAGATAGGCCTCCTGCCATCCTCTTCCTTCAAACTTGTTGGCTCTGATTCGCCAAAACACACCTCTGTGTGCTTGAACCCAGAACACATAGTTATTTAAGCGCAAAAACATGGCACTGGGAAAAACCGAGCCAACAGTGCAAACTATCGAACATTTATGGGTGCGCCAACCCCTAACTTCCAAAACCACGGGCACATGGGTCTTCCATAAAACCTCGCGCAATAGCAAAAGAGGCTCTGTTTACATAGCAAATAAAACCATGACACATGGAGGGTCATTGAACCGTTCAAACCACAATTTAAAACGTGCCAAGGTAAAGGTCATATGTATCAACACATAAGATCGGGACTAGGCTCCATTTAAAACCCAAACTCCGCGCGCAAGTCACATAGTGGTCATATGTATATACATGCGATCGGGGATTCACTTGAAATATGTATTCCCGCGCACACATTATATTTATGGTCATACGATATATGCAATACAACCATGTTATAAACCAATTCTGTGTGCGCAATATATATTAACTGATGGTCAGATATGAAACAACGCGTGACCAAGGGCTGGGGCTAAGCCCTGGCCCAGTCGCGGCCCCAAACCACATATACACTTGAATTTAAATATATTAAAAGGCACATGGTTAATAAGAACCACCATGTGGGATAGTGGTAGCCCACACTCGACCAAAGCATGGGGCCAAAAGGGGAGGTCCAGGGTTCTACCCCCACAGACCCATAAAATTTTGATTTACAAACCAATAAACCAATAGCCAATAAAGGGGTGCCACGTGGCATCCCACGATTGGGCCACGTGGCACCTTACCATTTGCCCAATAACTTCCACATGTCGCAACAACATTTGCCCAACTGTCAGCCAATAAATGAGTGCCATGTCACCTCTGCCACGTCATTATGGACGAACCTGCCACGTCAACATCCATACAGACTGTACAAACTGCACAGTCAACGTCCTCTTTTTTACCCTGTTTGACGATTCAGACAGATCGCGATATCTCTCACTCCCGACGTCCGTTTGAGACGAAACAAGTTGTGTTGGGTTTGCAACGACGAGGGCTACGCTCCTGTGTGTTTTGGGGCAATTTCAAGAACTTTGATTTTTGAGCTAAAATTTGACCCCTGGTCCAGATTTTGATCAAGTAAAAAGGAAAGGGAGGAACAAGGGAGGACAAAAGGAAAAACATAGTAAGGTTTTCTCTTTGAGTTTATGTTGAGATAGTTTAGTTTTCATTCATTCATTAATTTATCACAAGCCTAATTCTTTTTTATGATAGCAGGGTATTATTGTAGATAATAAGATTTTGGGTTTAATTACATCATTCAGACACTTGTTTTTCAGAGGTGTTGATCTATCTTTGATAGTCTGTGTAGACTTGTCTTTTTGTGAATTAGTTTTCATGAATGACAAAGGATATTGTGTAGAGTCGAGTGGGAAACAATCTGTGGCAATATAATCCATCTTTTAGAATTTAGTCTTTGATTTTCTGTCAGAGGTCCTTTTGTATGTTCCATCGGGGATGTCTAAGATTTACTTTGGTCCGAAATTTATGCACGAACATTTGTAAAGAGAATGAATCTTTGGTAAATTGGAATGAAATAAAGGATTAATTTATGTCTCATCTGTCTTGATTATTATCTTGGTTTCTTTGATTATGTCTCTTTATTTATTTCAACAACTGATATATTTAGAAAATCATATAAAAAGTGAATTTCCAACAAGCTTTTTATTTATAAAAGACTAGCCTAAGCACTTGTAATCAATACTTGTGAGTTAGAATATTAATTTTGTTGGCTATAAACATAGGGTGATATTCCCTTCTATATTTCTTTAGCCATGAAGAATCTGAAAATGCTTGAGTAAGATCATTTCATATCTTTTCTGCAACATATACTAGCTCCTTCTTTCCCTTCACAACAAAGCCTTCTGGCTACTTCATGTAGATTTCTTCTTCCAGATCCCCATGTAGGAATGTTATCTTCACATCCATATGTTATACTTCAAAATCAAATGCAGTAGAAACAAATAAAAAATATATAATAGAAGTTAACTTGGCAACAAGAGAAAAAATCTCACCAAAATCAATTCCCTCAACCTGGGAATAACCCTTTGCTACTAACCGAACTTTGTATTTCTCCAATTTTCCTTCTACATTCAGCTTCTTTTTAAATACCCATTTTCTACTAATGGGATTTTTTCCAATCAACAACTCCATTAGATCCCAAGCCTCATTCTTATCCAAGGCTCTCATTTCTTCAACCATGGTATTTTTCCATATTGTTCCATCCTCTGAATCCACTCCCTCCCTAACAGTTCTAGGATCATCATTAGTAATAGACAAAGAAAAATTTGAACATAAATTAGGTGGAGTATACCTTTCTGGTATCCTTTTTTTCTCGCACCAATCTCCTAAATACTGGAGTATGAGGATATTCTTTTTCTATAGATTTTGATTCATCTTCCTTTGGCTCAAAATCTATTTTATATAGTTCTTCCTTATTTGGTAGGACTTCCTGTTTGACAAAATCCTTCATTTCTCTAAATACCACATCTTGACTATACACAACCTTCTTAGTTTCTGGGTTCCAAAGCTTATAACCTTTGAGACCATCTTTATACCCAATAAAGATACACTTTTCAACCTTCTTATCTAGCTTACTCTTGTTTTCCTTTGGAACATGAACATAGGACTCATATCCAAATAACTTGAGATGTGTTAGATAAGGTTTGTTACCAGTCCATACCTCTTGTGGATTCTTGTCATCCAGTGCTGATGAGGGTGATCTGTTGACTAGGTAACATGCAGTACCCACTTCCTCTGCCAAAAATTATTTCCCTAACCCGACACCACTGAGCATGCACCTTTATTTTTCCATCATCATCATGTTCATCCTTTCTACAACTCCATTATGATGAGGTGTATATGGAGTAGTATTCTTCCTTTCTATACCAAACTTCTTATAGAATTATTCAAATTCATTCTCCCAGAACTCTTCACCATTATCTATCCTCGGAACCTTAATTCTTTTCTCTGTTTGATTCTCAACAAGAGCCTTAAACTCTTTAAACCTGTCAAAGAATTCAGATTTATTCCTGACGAAATATATCCAAGTATCCCTCGATAAGTCATCTATAAAAGAGACATGGTACATAGATTTTCCCAATGATGGAATTGACACAAGTCCAAACACATCATTGTGCACTAGCTATAAAATTACTTCTTCCCTCATTGCACCAGAGAGGAATCCTACCTAATTTTGCTTCCCATATACACAATGTTCATAGAAATAAAAATCTAGAGAGGAGATAGATATACCTTCAACCATAGCTTTACCATGTAGTAGTCAAAATCCCTTCTCTCCAATATGCCCTAGTATTTCATGTCACAATATAACCTTTTCTCCAGAGACTATAGGAGTTTTTTCTTCAGCTCCAATATCAGGAAAAATGGAACTATTACACCCATTACTAATAGTTCTTCCTTGTAGATTACACAAATTTCCAATATGAGCTCCCTTTAACAACACTATTACTCCTCGAACCATCTTGTAGGTTTCTTTTTCAAATACTGTTTTTACCCCTGCATCGTCCATTTTTCTTACATAAATCAAATTTCTGGCCAATCATGGGATGTGTAGAACACCAGGAAGTGTTCTAATCCTTCCATATATGAGCCTCAACTTGAATTTTGCTCATCCTATGATTCTGGTTGTTGAGTCATCACCTAGGACGACATTACCTCCATCATACCTTTCATATTCACATAACCACTCCCTACCACGCCTCATGATATGCATGTGTTCTTGAAGAAGCCAAGTACACATCCCCTCCTTCTTGCTTGGAGGTTTTTTCTTATGTAGAGGGAGAACCTTCAAAGCCCTTCAATTTCTCAATGCCTTTAAATATACATTTCTTATTGAAGTGCCCTTCTTTTCCACATCTCCAACATACCTTTACAATTTTTCTGGGAGATTTATATCTTCCCTTAGACTTAGATCTCCCACCTAAGGACTTAGATATATTTATTTCTTGGGAGTGTCCTCTTACAAAGAATGCATATATGATCTGTCCTTCCATGTTGTTTTGTCTCATCTCCTTCAACAACAAGGATGGGACCACATCATCGAAACTCAAGGTAGTTGTATTCCTACCTATGGCCAAAACCAGACTATCCCATGAGTTAGGTAAAGAGAACAATAAAATGATACACTTATCTCATCTGAAATTTTAATCTCAACATATAACAACTGACTTACCACAGTATTGAATGTGTTCAGATTCTCTTTCACCAAGTCTCCATCTCTCATCCTCAGGTTATACAAATTTTTTCGCAGGAACAATTTATTTACCAAGGACTTAGACTGATACAAGTTCCCCAACTTATCCCATAACTCCTTGGTTGTATCCTCCCCTGACACATTCAACAATATTGAATCTGAGAGACACAATCAGATTGTGGTCTTTGCCTTCCGATCCAACTTTTTCCATTCATTTGTTGATGTTCCTGTAGGTGCAGTACCTATATCCACCATGACCCACCGATATTTGTATACTAATAGATCTTCTAAATTGAGCTTCCATAGCTCAAAACTTTTCCCATTCTCTATTTTTGAATTGCTCACCATTTATCTTCACCTGAAGAATCAATACCGCAAATCTCACACTATAACAAGGATTATCACAGTATTAATGTATACATATGTAATGGGTTTTTGGAGTAGGGATAGTATTGCATGAGAGTGAAAACGGAGTAAATGGTAAAATAATAAGCAAAAGAGTGGGAGAGTCATGAAATTATGAGCAGAGTGAATGTAGTTTGAAGGTTATGGAATTAAGTGAAAGGAAAGAATGAGCTAAGTGTGCACTGTATGCATGAAAGGCTAGGGAATTTTGGGTAGAAATAATGTATTTTATGTGAGCATAGTGTGCACCTTTTGTAAGGACTAAATATGAATGAACGATTCGTTGTTCTGATGTGTTTTTTGTCATGATGTGTTTTTTTACTCTGTTTATTGTTCACATGTAATATATGCTTAATATTTAATATGGATGTGTATATGATTGTTCCACACACATGTTGAATGATCAAGTAAGATGAATCTATCGTATGATATAATGTTGTTATGATTTAATGCATGATATATATGAATGAATGTTAAATGAATGGTTATGATGAATGCCTCATATTCCCCCATGACTGTGGAAACCTGGTTCCTGTAGTCCCCATAGGTACCTCGGGTGAGACTTCACCTACTTGCGGTCGATGTTGAAAGGGCTGGTATCTTGGGTTTTGTTGGTGAATTAATGTTTAACCCTGGGTCTGCCCATTGTGCACCAAAAAATGGTTCCATTGTTGGGATATACAAATGAGGGGAATGTGGAGGCCGACTTAGGAAGATATTAGACAATGGTTAGAAATGAAGGGGATAAAATTTGCAATTGATTAGAATTAGAACTCGCAGATCAGTGTAGAAGATTGGTTACAGAGGTATGTGTTTATAGATTTGCATGAAATTTTCTTTGCTTATTTCTTGAATATTTTAGCAGAATGAAACCACAAATTGGTTAAACAGAATGGAAGATATCTCATTGCGGTTCTGAGAAATTGGAACACTGAGTTGATTCAAAAAGTTTATGCAGTAAAAAATAAGGTATCATGTGCAATTGATTATTGGTTGCAAAGTGTGTTGGGAGGTTATTCTACTAAGTTTGTGATAGATTTTATCCAGTCATATAGTGTTGATGAAAGAGAATTATTTAAGGGTATGCGCTATACAGTTTTAGCCAACTACTGTTAACCAGTCATATAGTGTTTCTTCTATAGTTTCAGCCGACTACCGTTAACCAATCCTTCCATAATTTCTCCATTTAGTTTCTCCAGTTGTACAACACCTTCCTTTGTCATGAACCTTATCACATATGGTCCCAACCAGTGCATATGGAACTTCCCAGGATTTTGCAAAAACTTGTTGTCATAGAGTAGCATTAATTCTCATGTCTAAAACTTCTTATTTTTAATGTGTCTGTCATGTCATGCTTTCTTGTGCGCTTTTTACACCTGCTGATCGAACCCCATGACAGATTGGTCTTCTTCTAGTTCTACTATCTCTTAAAGTATCTTCTCCATTTCATTAGAATCTGTAAGTTCTGTCAATGCACCATTGTGTAGACTCGGTACAATAAACTCCATAGGCATAACAACTTATTCTCCATACACTAGTCTGAAAGGCATCTATCATATCATCTTCTTACTTTTAGTCCTATACACCCATAACACTTCTAGGATCCTCAAGTCCCAGTCATCTCGGCTTACATTGCATACCTTCGTTAATGTGTGTTCTAGGATCTTATTGAATGCTTCTATTGTTCCATTTTAATGAAGGTGATACGATGTTCTATTTTGATAGTGAATATGAAACTCATCTATCAAAATTACAATAGTCCTATTCATAAAGTGAGTTCCATGATCACTCATAAGTATTCTTGGGAATCCAAACCTTGTAACTACATTTTCAAAAAAAAATCGTGCAGCTATTGTTGCGCTGCAATCTCTGGTTGGTTCATATTTGGACCATCTAGTTAAGTAATCCTTCACAGTAATGATGTAGCTAGCTCTTGATCTCTTCATTGGTGGATTGATCGACCCAACAAAGTCAATTTCCCATTTATCAAAATCTTGTAACATTACTTATGGTGCTAAGGGCATCTCATCTCTTCTAGAATGCTTCTCAAGTCTATGAAAAATATCACAAGTATGACATAATTCCTTATCATTCCTATGAGGGGTAGGCCACCATAGTCTTGCACGCAAAATATTCTGAGTTGTTTCCTTACCTTCATAGTGACCTCCTACAACCCCTTCATGTTCCTTTAATAAAATCATCTGTCTTTCATGATCTAATACACATCATCACATAATACTTTTTGCGCCTAGCTTGTACAAATTTCCTGCTATCAATTGATATTCCACTGCCTTCACTACTAACTGCTTCTACTGCACAACTGGAAAATCAAATGGGGATACTCCTGTACTCAATAATTGAACTTTGTCTACAAAATAGTCATCCACCATTTGTACTGCAAACAAGTGTGCATTTGGTAAACTATTGTCCAAGTTTCATGTATCTCCCCCGGATAGTAAGTGCAAAAAATGATCAGGTCCTCGGTTCAACTTTCCTGGCTTCACAATCACTTCAAATTCATACACCTAGAATAGTAACAAACATCAACATATTCACCCCCCAACACTGGCTTATTTAACAAGTATCTAATTGTATAATGATTTGTATACACCTTAAAGTAGGAACCTAACAAATAATGTTTGAACTTCTACAATGCATACACCATGGTCAATCCTTCTTGTTTTGTAGTAGTATAGTTTCATTCTATAGTTGACAACTTCCTAATAGAAAATGCAATCAGATGGTATAAATATCCTTCCCTTGGTTGTGGTAGGGTTGCGCCTAATTCTACAAATGATGCATCCACATGAACATGGAACTCCTTCTTCCAATCTCGGAATATCAAAATTGACGCAGTAACCAACTTTTTCTTCAAAGTATCTGAACTATTCTGACATTCTTCATTCCATTGAAATTTTACCTATTTGTTCAACAACGTTTCCAAAGGTATTGTAATCTACACATCCCCCCTAATGACCTTCCTGTAATACCCTGTATGACCCATCATTTCTTGTAACTCTCGCACTCAAGTAGGTAGTGGAAAATCAACAATCACAACAATCTTTGTAGGATCCACCAACAATCCTTTATTATACACTACATGGCCCAATAAGATACCAAAAGGGGCACAAAAAATGCAGTTCTTCAAATTCAGTGATATTTGAAACTGCCTACACCTATCCAACATCAAACGTAGAGTTTCCACATGGTTTTTTTAGAAAACTAAATATTGTCCAATCATCTAAGTATACTTCCAGGAACTTATGAATAAACTCTTTAAACGCTGCTACAACCACTCTAGAGAATATTGTTGGTGCATTCTTCAATCCAAATGACATAAATGTATATTGATGGCATCCCCATTATGTCGCAAATGTAGTCTTATGTCTATTTTCTTGCGCAATCTTTATCTGATGATACCTTAAAAATCCATCAGTGAATGAGTAATCTTCTTTTCATCCTACATTTTCCAACACTTCATTTATAAATGGAGTAAAAACTGGATCATGAAAAAAATGATCATTTAGTTTTCTCAGATCTACACAAAGTATAATTCCTTCATTCTTCTTATCTTGCACTACCATTGGACTAATCCACTTGGAATCTGCGATAGGTTGTATGATTCTTTCTTCCAACATCTTGTCTATCTCTACTTTTACCTTTTTCTTGTACATTGGATTCAATCTATATGTTCTTTTCTTTACTAGCTTAGCATCTAGCTTCAAAGGGATCTTCATCTCTCCTATCTCTCCAATAATCTCTTTCATATCTGAAAACGTAGTCGAGAACAAGTCATGATACTTGCACAATAAATCATCTAACTTTTCAATAGTTTCGTCATTCCAATAGTTTCCTATGTTCAAAAACTTGGGCTTATCTTTTGTACCAATGTTCACTTTACGAGTTCTTAAAGGATTTGCATACACAATTAATTCAATATCTGGGCCTTCTACTGTGCATTATCCTTTAGTTTCTAGTATCTACAAGTTTCTTGGATCTTCTTATTCCTAGTATTCTCCAACGACATTATAACATTCTAGAACTTCTCTAACTGTCACAAAATATCTTTCTTCACTACAAACGGGTACTAGTTCTATCAAGTCTTCTAATGTAAAAATATTTTCCTTAATCACCTGCAAATATGTGTCTACTGAAGTGGTCTCATCTTTAAAACTAAATATAAATTTTAAATTACAAATCATTCTTACCAATTGTCTGTCTCTCTATGCACTAGCTCTAAATACCAGTTCTTTGGGATCGTGTCCAAGGTGTGTACAAATATTTGTGTCCATTCTTGCTTCGGTACTTTATTCCATGTCGTAATGCATTGTGTAACATGTTTTGAAGGACAACTCATCCTTATATATTTCTACACAGAATATTTTTTTTCTTCTCCAAACCTGACATGTAATAACCTTTTACATTGTTTTCAATCCTCAATTCTATCTTTATGTACAACCCACCATCTCGCAGAAGTCGCTTTCAGTGTGACATCCAAAAGTAACACTCTTTTCAGATCTGGTATCTGCAATTCAAATTCCTTTATAAAAGAGTCTATGGTTGTTAGTCCATTACACTTTGGTGGATCACATATCTCAGTTGCAATCCATCAGAACACACGAGTAATTTGAGCAAGTATCCTTGTCGACACTTTATGCAATCCCTTCTATCAATTTTCTAATGCTTCTTCTGAGTATGACATGCAGGAAATAATAATCCATCAACTTAATGCACCATTAGTTGTAGGATTCACATAATTGTCCATCCATGTAGTTACATTATATAGGTTATCAAGCTCTTTCCCCTTTGTTGGTTCCACAAATATTCTTCCCTTTGTGAGATCTAATGGCATAGTAAATTTCCAATCTCCTACTTCAAAGACCATTTGTCTCTTCTTCATATCTATTAGGGTCTGGTTATCAAAATCCAAATCAAGTCCTAATAATTTTGGATAAGGTTTTGTGTCATATACTATCTAAATAACTTCAAATTCAACTATACTAGGCACTCTGTCAATGTTAATAGTCACCCCTAACAATCTTCCAATTAGAACAATCTTATGTTGATTCACCAACCTCAACTGATGTAGTATACCTAGGGAGGTAATATGGGGTACCTAGGGAGGTACCCAATGGGAATGTGGTTATGTATTATTAGTGGAATCCATTCAATGTAAGGTGGACTAGGTCCACTATATTATTAAATAAGAAACATTAAATCTTAGTTAGGTATAATAAATGTGAGAAGGATTTCTAGAAGGTTCCTAGGAGATAGAGAGTGTTATATAAAAAAGTGTAAGAAATGTATTGAGGCATGGTGAAGAATATTGTGAATGTATCAAACATTTTTTGAGGATTTTTATCCTTCCATAAGGATCAATATATGGTTTTACCCTACCTTAAGGGTTTTGGCTACATTCTTGTGTTGAATATTTTGGTGAATGGTTTGGTTTATTCTTGTTGAAATTAAGGGTTATTTCTGAAGTATAAATGCATATCTATTTAGGTACATAACAACTAAATAGGTGACCAAATTATCTTTGACTTTCCCATCATCTCGCAGGTCTACTTCAGAAGGACATTCACATCAGATCCTAGGTCTAAAATGATATTCTCCATGTCATATTTTCCTACCTGCGCTCTAAGTTGGAACTCTTTGTTTGTCCTCCTCTTTCGATGTGCATGGTTAACTATTGGTTGTACAATAACTTCTTCTCTATATTGTGCACAACTATCAATCATTCCTCATAGCATGCTTAACACGTTCTCATCCTTCATTAGTTCTAAACAAATTTTCAAGAAACTTTTCAAAGTATTTTCCTTTTAAACTTGCCTTTTTGTATCTGTATGATCATAGATTCGAGGAATATCATATACTGGTGGCATTTCATACAAAGGTGGCATGGTCGAACTTGATTTTATCCATTCTTCTTCTATCACTTCTTTCCTTTCTTTCTCCTTTCCATGATCAAATAACATAGAAGTATCTGTTTCTTTCCTTACCCACCGGTCGATCCTATTCCGTTGATCCATCACATCATCTCTGGTTCTTTTTCCTCCATGCGTAACCACTGCTATCTTAGTTTATTAATCACACATATTTGTTGCTATCATTTGTACATTTAGATTCCTCTTTTTTTTCCATTTTTCTATTAACTGTGGGAAATCTTTCATCGCATGGTCTAGTTGTCTACAATAAGTACATGTCATGCAATGATTCAGACTGTATCACACCAAGTGCCCAAGATGATTTCAATTATAACATATAATTGGACCTCTTCCTCTGCCAAATCCTCCTCTTTCACAATCTCTGAAACCTCCTCATCCTCCTTGATTATAACCTCTCGAAGTATTATACTGCACTACTCCCCTTCTGGTGCTTCTTGCCTTTTGACTTGGTATGCATCTGCACTGTGCTCCCTCCTAAGATATAGTGCACAACATTTCTTTTCATCATGTCCAACATATCTATAAAAGTTACAAAATAGGTTTCTTGTGGTAGTTTGGTACTTCTGCATCAACGAGCAAGCATTGGGGTGATGACCCATTGTATCGCGCACCATACTCCTAAAGGATTCAGAGTCCTTGTAGCCAAATACTATCGAAAAGTAGGGCACTCATTCTTATGTTGTCCTTTTGATCCAGAAATCCTTAGATACCAATCTTTATTCTTTAAAAATCCATATTAGCATCTAACCTGATTCAAAATAATTCTTGATCGTATTGAGGTGATTTGCAGAACACATAGTGATGTTCTTATTATCCAAAATCTCATAAAATGATGATTAATTTGAAGAATAATGAGATAACACAGTAGAAAATAAAAGGACTCAAATATACAAGATTGATGATAGATTTTATTACATCTATGAGTTCCCTTTAATAGTGAGATTGTTCTTCATTAAATCTCAAAATGTCAAATTACAATACAAAATGGACTTATAAAACCAAAATTTAAGTCACTCTCCAATTCCATTTCTGAAACTCAAAAATAGAGTTTACCATTGAATTCCTTATGAAATTCTAAGAAAAATGAGTATAATATTGATCATATTCTGAACTGGCTCAATTTCACCCTCTTTACACACAAAACAATGCACTATGGTGCTCATTAATGGAATTATGGACTAAGAATTTCATAGACATCTTATCACAAAAATAACATCACCATCATGCTCCTCTCAAGAAAACAAGAAAAATGAGTATAAATATGTCTATGTTTGGACATGGTACTCCATGGCACCCAAATCTAGGCAACACCAAAAACTTGGCTCCTTTGGGCATGCACTTAGAAGCACTGTACCATATTGTGTGTTACACATTATTTTTTCAAAGCCATGGAAACTAATGTTGTACCTCTATCCTTCATCATTCAAAGAATTATTTCGATAATCCCTGAAGAAGATGGAGGAAAATCCTTTCTAAAAAAGATAAACACTATTTGGAAATTCCCTTGAAAACCCCTATTTTATGAGGATGTCCCATGTTTCTTGTGCACAGCCTGCGATAAATCCTAATGTCCCATGTTGCACCACTACAGCCTGTGACAATGTTGCATGTTGATCATTCATAGGGTGCGACACTGTTTTAACAAAGGGAAAACTAGGAGTTCAAGAAGCTTCTAGAACGAAGCCCTCATGGATGAAATCTATTCCGATTGGTTTGGATCTCATCTGTATTCCTAATTTGGTGAGATCCTAACCTCCTCATCCCTTCCTATTGAATCTACAAATCTAGGGATCTCCCATGAGAATTTTTTTATGGAAAATGGGTTGTTGGGATTTAATGAATTTTAGGATTTTTGGACTATTGGTGGCTCTTTGTAAGTTTGACTCAACTTATCTTGCGCCAAAGCACCAAACCTATGGTGTTAGAACTCATAGAAGAAAAATGTGTTTGTTGAAGCAAGGAACCATTGGGAGGGACTTCACAACATCAAGGATTTGGTTGTAATCTCTTCCATTATCATTCATACAACAACATATTTTCTTTCCCACAAAGTTTGTTCATATTTGATTATCTTTGTTGCATTTCTCCTTGATCATTTTCATAGGTTTCATCAAAATATACTATTGTTTCTTTCACTCTTGTTTCTTATGTTTTCTTATAGTTTATCACTGAAAAGTCTCATAACGGAGATGTAAACTAAAAATAGTGAGGACAACCATTGATTAATAGGTGTGAGCTCTTGCTAGACAGTATTTTGATTGCATAAACCTAGAGAAAGTTATATGTTATGTCATGTTTTGTTCTAGTCCATGTTTCCGAGTCTAGGGAGATCAATCATTTTCTGCAAGACTGATTTGTCCACAAACAAAATTGGCGACTCCAATGGGGAACAATCATCTGGATTTGTTCTCTTGGTCTTGTTTCCTTGCCTTGTTTTAACTTTCTCAGTCATTTCCTAATACTGTTTGATTGTTAGACCTTGAAATTCACTGGAAAATTTCCACAATTTTTTGTTTTTTCCAAATTTTCATTGACTATCGCACTGGACTAGTCTATAGCCCACAACACTCTATGTTCTCGCACTATGTCGCACAGTAGCCTATGACACTTCTTGAAAAAAGAAAATTTTATTTTCTCTTTCCTTCCCAGATCTAAGATCTAACTCTTGTTGTGAATGGTTAGTTTTCTTAATAGTCTCCTTGATAGTTTTAAAGTTTGTTTTCACCATTGTTTCAATTATTGAGATTTTTCATGATTTCTAGCTTTGTTTTTGGAGATTTTTTCTTTATTTTGAAAGGGGTATAATCTCTTAGCTTTGTCTTTTGATTGCCTTTCAATTTGACTCTTAATTTATTTTCTCAAGGAATTTTATTTTGAATTATTTAGTTAAAAGAGAGTTTTTCCTTTTGATTGAATACTTTATTTTTCAAAAACAAAAAAATATATTGCATGGATTACTTTTGTTTTTAAATATACTTCTTGTTGTATTTATCTATCTAGCTCTATCTTTGAAATAAAAAGTTTTTAATTCTTGCATTGCATTAGTTGGAGGGCATGTTTTGGTTGTTTTGAGTAGTGGTCATTTTGGTATTTATGAAAATTTTGGACATTGTGCATTCGGGAATATAAACCGTTTTCTCCCTCTTGTAATATAGCTTTAATTGAAGTGAAATATTGCATTTTTATTTCTTTGCATCATTTAGATTCAGTTAAAAAACCATCTTATCCATGTCATTTTACTTTTGAGTAAAACAAAATAGTAAAATCAATGCTAATAGAATTTATTCGATATTTTTTAATTGGTAGAAAACCAACATTAGATTAGTGGTAGTGCTTTGGAATAGGTGTTGAGGTTAACTCTCCAAAGAGACAAAACAAACTTAGAATTCTGATTTAGGGAGATAAATCCATTTTCTACATCATTGTTCTGGGAAATCCTTCTCACATAAGAGTCAATCATGAGGTCACATTGGGGCCATCAGAGTAATTAACCGTGTTTTGTTGGTCTTGGTGGCATGGTCTACACGTATTAAAAATGGTGTTGAAATACACTTGGGGATCACTTGAGATGAAACTATAAAGGGGATTTTGGGTCTTAATTCCTCTGCCCTTGAGTGCATATATGATTGTCGACTATTTCCCTAGAAATTTGGTGTTGTAAATGGTGACCTTAATATATTTTATCTTCAAGGTTCAATGGTTCATACACAAGGTGACGGTGAAGGGGAAATATTTTTTGTACCTGGGATAAACATTGGTCAAACTTACTTGGGCTCCTTGGAGGGTAGCCCATGGTTTTTCTATGTGGGAACTTGCACCAGGGTGTAAGTTTGTTAATAAAGTTTCCAACGTAGCTATTCCACCCTCTCTATCTCATCCCCTTCTCATATTTATCTCGCGATATTGGATTTCATCACCAACTAGTGTGTTAATTGTGAGAAGGTTTTTGTTTGTATGTTTTCTTCCTAGATTTTTTAACGAGTTTTTTTTGTTTTCCCTAGCAGACCTTAGGTTGAGTCATTGTATATGGCATCAGTTCTCAAAACTACCAACCAAGGGACCCATTTTTTCTGGGGAACCTTCTGTTTTTCCTTCTTTTGGAAACGTTGGTCCTCCTTATATTTCTACTTTGAGTCTTTCAGGATTCACTATTGGGTTACCGGTATGATTTTTTTCCAGTCCGTTGATTTCAAATCATCCTAGGTTTTTGTATGCAAGCACTCCTCCCCAAGAAAATCAACCTCATGTTGACCCTTCGCCTTCTTCATCTGTCAAGTTTTCTTCCCTTTCTTATTCTTCTCCTAGTGAAGGCTCTAGAGCTAGTAACCAGGTGGATAAGAAGAAGAAGAAAATGAAGATTAAGAAGAAGAAAAATAAGCAAGAGGCCAAGCATCCAATCACTATAGGTCAAGTTGGAAGAAATCAAGCAATTAATATTAATCAGGCTGGAAGTGTTGATGATGTTGAAAATCCTACCAAGACAACTCACAAGCCCAAATTCCCTTGCAGGATTTTTAAGGGTGACCACCTTCTTAGAGATTTCCCTGGTCTTCCCAAGGTATTAGAAGCATGGTCCATGGGTTCTCATCAACCCTTATTGATAGACAACAACCATCATGCTAGTAACAACCTATCAACTAGTGACAGTAAAGTTGGGGAAAAGAAAAGTAGAGTCAAATTTGTTTGTAGGTTATGTGAAGGAAGTCATCAAACTCACATTTTCCCTCGTATGGATGAAGCCTCAAAATTGTTGGAAGAGATTATTTCTGTCCAACAAAAACTTCCAACCAGTTATCATAAATTTTCTCCCAACCCACCATTAGTTGATCAAGTGGTCGATCCAGTTCCATCATCGGTCGATCCCACTCTTTCCTTGAGTTGTGAAGTCAAAGTGGTCAGTTAGGTTCCATCATCGGTCGATCCCACTCTTCCCTTGAAGAGTGAAGTTAAAGTGGTTTATTCAACTCCATCATCGATCGATCCCACTCTTTCCTTGAAGAATGAAGTGGATACTACTCAGATTGACCTTGTCACTTCATATGGATACAGACAAGTGGGCATTTTCCCCGTTCCAATGAAACCCCCTACAAGTAATGATGTTATTTCATTTGATTGGAGTAGACTGACAGTACCTCATCTTACTTCCTATATACCTTTCCAAATAATTATGCATGTTTGTGGTAGGGATGTATATCAAAATATTATAGACGACTGTGCTTCTATTAGTATTTTATCCTCAAACGCTTGACAAGCTTTAGGTTCTCCTCAGCTTGTGCCCGTTACTCAGAATCTGTTAGCTTTTGACATAAGAGCTAGTGAATCTTTAGGGATCATTCCTTAGTTATTTGTTACCTTTGGAGGGAAAACCGTCCATATTGATGCGATGGTAGTCCAAGGACCCTTGGATTTTAATTTACTCCTCGAGCAAGACTATGTTTATGCCACCAAATTTGTTGTGTCTACTCTCTTTCGAGTGATGTATTTTCCCCATAATTGAAACATTGTGACTATATTTCATTCATTGGCCCTCATATGATGGCCAGCCATCCCACTTCCTTGAACGTTCCTCACATGCAAGAAGTATTCACCCCGCCACAGGTGAATTATGTGGCAACATGTCCCATGCATTCAACTCCAAAAGAGAACGAGCCTCTCATTGTATGCTCGACTTCTTCTGACATAGATCTGGTAGTTGACATGGTGATATCTTCGATAGGGATATTATATTCTAATACCCCTACCCCTATTGTGGCCCTCGAAATGTATTCCTTCTAGAGCATTGTTCTTCCATCCAACGAAGATCTCCTGGAAGCCATGATCGAGGTATGTCCCTTGACATGTATTCCTTACATAACATTATTTTCTTGGAAGCCATGATCAAGATTGTCAAGGGAGCATAGTTATCTTTTCTTTTTCAAGCTCATTAAAAAATGAAACAAAGGTCTGGGAATCAAAACCAAAGGTTATGAGAATATTTTATTTTTTATTTCAAGCTCATTAAAAAATGAAATCGGTCCTTTCAAGAATAGTTCATTATCCATGTCAAGCTCGTGAAAAATGAAATAGACCCTCTCCCATACAGTCGAGTCTTTCAATATATCTCATAATTGAACCTTCATTTCATCCACCTGTGTGAGTTGATCCTATTGTTTCTTCCCTCTCTAGTGAACATTTTCGTATTAGTAGCTAAGAGTTTATTCTAGTATAGAAATTGGTGATAGAATAAGAGTTGGAAGTGTAAATTTTAACCTTGAACAACAGTTTACTGCAAACATATTTTCAATAAAATAACAAAAAAGATACAATGGAAAATACACACATTACACAAAGATTTTTCCCTTGGAAACCCAAACCAGGAAAACAACATATTCTATATTCATGCACATCATACATTGTTTACAATACAATCTACTTATAGGAGCCAATGACATCCAAAACCCTAATCCAATGAACAGGATTAGTCAACAACCCTAATTCCTTAATTGCAAATAGAAAACCATCAAAAAAAAACCATGTGCTGAAAAACCTCCCATAAAGGGACACAAAAATTGAGTACCACCCAAAAATGGACACGAAAATCGAGGTCCACCCAAAAATGGACATGAAAACTTATGCAAAAAAAAAAATGGGGCCACTGGCCCCGGACCCCTATGAGCCCCACACAACATAGACATTGGTTCTAGTCGTGCAAAGAATATAACACATATTCAATATTCTCCCACTTGTTGTTTTCTTTGCATATATGGGGGTTACAGGGTTACATAGTCAACAATATAGAGAAACAATGCCAATCGATCCTCTACACCAAGAGAACTTCTTAGTGCTCACAAGTTTTGTTAATGAATCTGCAACATTCTTCAAAATGTACACCTTCATCAACAACACTTTCTTTTCTTCAACCATGTCTCTCACAAAGTTATATTGAACATCAATATGCTTTGTCTTTTAATGATAAGTCGAGTTCTTCATTAGAAAAATTACACTCAGACTGTCACAATCTATCCTTACATATTGTTGTAACAAATCAATACTTGAACACAATATTTTTAACCATATTTCTTCCTTGATTGCATGAGTGGATTCCATGTATTCATCTTCTGTAGTTTAAAGTGACACTACATACTATGTTTCTCTCATTCAACTGATTTCTCCTCCAAACAGGTTAAACACATACCCGCTTCTAGATCTCCTATGATCCAGATCTCTAGCCCAGTATAAATCCACAAATCCATGTATGTCAAACACTCTATCCAATACTGGTCTTCCTTGGTAGCACAATCCATAGCTAGTAGTGCCACACAAATACCTAAAAACCCTCTTTACTGTTGCCCAATGCTCCTTCCCTAGTTTTGACATATACCTGCTCAAAACTCCCACTGAATGTTCAACGTACGGTCTAGTATAGACCATTTCCTACATAAAAATTCCAACCACACTCACCTATGGAACACAAGACATTCCCTCCTCCTCTTCATGTGTCTTGGGACACCGATCCGCAGATAACTTTACACCTACAGGAATAAGGAACCTAACCAGTTTACATTTATGCATATTAAACCTCTGCAATATTGTCTCGGCATATTTTCTATGATTTAACCATAGTTTCCTCTTTTTTCAATCTCTTTTACTTTCCATGCCCAAAATGAAATTTGCAGCACCAATATTCTTCATGTCAAATTTAGAGGACAATTGAGTTTTCACATCCTGGATAATCTCCTTTTTGTTTCCTATCAGCAACATGTCATCCACATACAAGACCAAATAAATCAAATGATCACCAATTAATTTAAAATATACATAGTGATCCTCTTTATTTATTGTGAAGCCAAGTCCCAGCATATAAGTATCAAAATTTTTATACCACTTCCTTATTGATTGTTTTAAACCATACAGGGACTTTTTCATATTGCATATTGTTGACGATTAAAATCACACCGAATTCTTTTTCTCGCAAAGTATTGCTAAAGCATATTATTATAAGATAACAAGATATATAATACTAGTAGGTGGGACCCCCTTGTATATTGGGAGATCATATCTAGTTCTTATTTGATTTTTTTATTGTTGTTCAAACACGGTTTACAGGTTTGAGCATGATTGGTGATCAATGTTGGTTCTATTCGCAACAAATGGATGATGGATAATGCATGTTTGTTCTCTTTCTCTAGGTTCGAATGTCATGTCATAATGTCTTATGATATCTATTGTTACTCTTGATATTTACTCCTTGATTTACTACTTGCAGCACCTGCAAAAGATACATGCTAGGAATTGAAAAGAAGTGAGCAATATGAATAAAATCCAAAAAAGAGGAACTACACTATTATGTTGTGTGATGCTACACTGTGCATTTAAAGTTAAATTCATTGTTGTTAACAAGGTTAGTGGCCACATGATTTTTTGGCTTATATGGAAAAACATGGGATGCGCATTATGGTGTGATTGGAAAATGTTAATGTAACTTAAGGTGGCGCATTTTGGAAGTTGGTTTCAAGGCATGGTTTGATTAAATGAATAGTGGCATGGCATGTACTAAGGAATTGAATGACTGGAGATTGGAGGTGATGTGAATTTAATGCACGTCAGTCCATACCCCTCCCACTAGTCGTCACCCTGGTTGGCTATTGTCAATTGTGTTCATTGAGCTCCGACTTTGAAGCATTGGAAAAACCGCTCGGCCAAGCTCACGTTTTCAAGGTGCTCTTGGTTATAGGTATTCCTTTTCTCCATCCATGAATATTCTCTAGTTATGAAATAGATCGTGGCTCGGTATGTATGGGTGTGTGATTTCCTTAAGTATGGAAACTGTGTTAATTGGTGATATTAAGTCATAGTGTTATTGGTCATTCTGAGTATTGGCAGCCATAAAGGCTCTCTGTCATTGTTGTTGGTTTTAGTCGGAGGGTTTCATTTGGTTCAGAGTGGCTTCCTGCCTCCATGCTTTCGTATCCCATACCCAGTCTTTTGTTGTTATGGGGTTTATTGGTTTTGAACACCTTGTGTCACTGCTCTTGCTTCACTTGGGTATGAGTTCATTCATGCTACTAGTGTTGCACAGTGGGTTGTGATGGTTGGTTTCCAAAGGGATTTCTTAAGGTGAATGTTGATTCTCGGTGTTGTCCTATCTTAGCATTCTTGAGTTGATTGGGAAACCCATGAGGGTTATATCCTACATGTTCTAAGTGTTGTTACAGAATCAAAATGGAGCATTTCTCTTATGTCCATCATCTCTCCTAGAATGGGAATTGTCACCCTATCTGTGAAGACATTTTTGGTATACCCTGTGTGTGCATCATTGCAGTCAACTCCATGTCTCCTTGCGTTGGTCCATAGAGCAAGCCTTCAATTTCTCAAGCCTGAGCATTGATAGAGGAAACTGTTATGGGTTGTCGAGTTTACTGTTGGTTGTTATGAGTTGTTGGTGTATTGTCGATAGTGTTCGATTCTTGGCTCATCTCAGTTGATATTATTGAAAGTGGTGTTGGTTTTGGTGTTTAGTCACTACTTTAGTTATTATGACTATCAAATGGATAAACTTAGCATGTAAATTGGTTGATTGGAGAATTGTTTTCGATGCACATTCGTTGTCTCTTACATTACAATTGTTGAATTGATAACCCAACATTATGGATGTTAAAATTTAGAGTGGTTGAACCCTTACAGTCACATTAATACTCTATGTTTTGTCGAATGGTCTGTGTATTCCAAGAACAGTGTGAGTGTTGGTTGTTGTCTGTGTGTTTAAGTGGCAAGTCAGGATCTTTGCATTTGAAATATGGATCGTTCTGTTTGATTGTCCACTATGTATGTTCGATGAATATCATGTTTCATAGTAGAGTTAAGAAGAGGATCTGTGACAGTATAATATCATTACAATTTAATTATTAAATGAATTAGAGGACAATATTGAGCACGATTTTTGTGTCTGTATTTGATGACTGAAATAATTGCCAGTGGTTGATGAGTTGGTGTTGAATAGAGTGGAAGTAATTGATTGTGTATTCATTTGGAAATTTCTTTAAAATGTTAAATGGATTAATGAGAAGAGAAGAGATCCTCTACAGGTTGTTGAATGTATATTGTCTTGTTTGATCACAGTGTGTTAATTATTTGATTATGAACATTGAGAAAGTTAATGCACATAATTTTTTTAACTTTACACAATAGTTGTTTCTGGTCACAATGGTCATTTGGTTGGTGTTATTTCTTTTTACATAATTGTTTTACGAATTACTTAATTAATTTTATGAACAATATCCGCTCTCTTTCCCTATAATTATCTCACTTTTTGCTAATTACAACCCGATCACCTTCCCACATTCATTTTTAACTCCCTGTTCTAAAATTTAATTACAATTAAGAAAGATTTTGGAATGAAGCAGTTTGAAGTCGTAGTTTCCTGGCTGGATCACAGTGATATTTTATTTGGTTTACATTACAGTTGATTATTGTTGTCTTTGAGCAGTAACCATGTTTCTTTTCCCCTCATTTTATCATTTTTCTCTCAATAGAAACCCCTCGCATATCCCAAGACCTTTTGTTCACCCCCTGCTCATTAACAACAATTGAACAATTTGTATGGATTGGATTGCATGAGTCTGATATGTTATCGAGCCAAAGTCTATTTCATATTTTGAAAGATTTATCATGGATGGTTGTCAAAGGAACTATTTGATAATCAATTATTCATACAAGAATAAGCTATTCAAATAAAAGGATGAAAACCGAGGCACACTATGCCCCTGTCAAAGAGAAAGCTGCTACTTCCCCTTCCGCATATTCAAATAATTTTGATAAATTTGTATCCTCTTGCATGCATTGAAGGGATGATTTCTCTCATATGATCAGCAAGATGAGACTTAAAGACTCCACACATCCTAAGGCAGGTTCAGAAGGATTAAAATAGGATAGTAGCAATCAAGGAAAGATTGCATCTCAAACTGGAAAATATGGACTTTAAGTTTTATTTATTTATTGTTGATGAGAGTTGACTTCAAATTTTTAGATAACATGTTTTTTGTATATGTTGGTAATATATTTTGGAATTAATTGCAAATATCAGTGAGATAAATTGTTAAATATGAATGTGATGATGGCAGTCACAAGGAGGGGTGTTTTGGCTTAATTAACTAGTTATGTTATGATTGTTAAGAGATAAAGGGAGTCACAAGGGGTCCCACCTACTAGTTATTATTTATTTAAAACCCTTATTATGATTTATTACTTTTACCCCTTAACTAAAATTTGGTTGATTTTTTAATTAACTTAACTAATGAGGTAGTTCAACTACTTCAACCAATTCTAATCAACTTAAAGGAAAAAGGAAAGGGGGGAACAAGGGGGGACAGAAGGAAAAACATACTAAGGTTTCCTCTTTGAGTTTATGTTGAGATAGTTCAGTTTTCATTCATTCCTTAATTTATCACAAACGTAATCCTTTTTTATGATAGCAAAGTCTTATTGTAGACAATAATATTTAGGGCTGAATTACATCATTCAGACACTTGTTTTTCAGAGGTGTTGATCAATCTTTGATAGTCTGTGTAGACTTGTTTGTTTGTGAATTAGTTTTCATGACTGACAAAGGATATTGTGCATAGTTGAGTGGGAAACAATCTGTGGCAAGTTGATCCAGATTTTGGAGTTCAGTCTTTGATGTTTGTTCAGAGGTCCTTTTGTATGTTCCATCAGGGATCTCTAAGTTTGACTTTGGTCTGAAATTTCTGCAAGAAATTTTGTAAAGAGAATGACTCTTTGGTGAATCGGAATGAAATAAAGGATTTCTTTATGTCTCATCTATCTTCATTATCATCTTGGTATCTTTTCTTCTGTCTCTTTATTTATTTCAGCAACTGATATATTCATAAAATCATATAAAAAGTGAATTTCCATCAAACTTTTTATTTTTAAAAGACTAGCCTAAGCACTTGTAATCAATTCTTGTGGGTTAGGATATTAATTTTGTTGGCTATAAACATAGGGTGATATTCCCATCTATTTTTCTTTAGCCAAGCAGAATATGAAAATGCTTGAGCAAGATCATTTCATATCTTTTTCTCAACATTTATTTGGCAACTATACTGGGGAAAACTCATTATCTTTATTTCCCTGGTTTCTTGTATTTTGACTTTGTATTTTTCTATCTACTGTTTATATGCTTTTCTTTTTTCATTTATTTTTTTCTTTCATGACCTTATTGAGTCCTATCTTGCATGATCATGCATAAATCCAATTCGAGCTCATTGTTAATGATTAGTTATCCTCTTTTCGAGGGTAACTTATGGAAATCTTCTCAGAACCATATTGATGATTTCCTTAGCTTCTGTCAATCTATTGGAGTTTATGATATACATACTTTTGCAGATCTTTTTCCACTTTCCCTCTATGGTAAAGTAGAATACTGGTCTAGACGTATTCTATCCAATCAAATTTTCACGGGAGAATCATTTTTTGTAAAGTTTCTTATCGATTTTACTCCTCCACCTATATTTCATCACTTTGAGTTTCTACCTGAAAGCATCCTTTACCCTCCTCTATGTGACTTATGCTATGGTCCTCATGAAAAATTGACCTATGGGTTGTTCTTAAAAGCTAAAAATGAATGTCACACAAATCCCTCTCTCTTCTTGAAAATCCTGCAGGAGAATAATTATGCATCTCGTAGTGATATATTCACAGAGGATTGTAAGGATTATTGTCCTGATACGCCTATTAATCCTACTTTTGAAAATCCTTTATTTGATTCCTTCCCCTTTAATGATGACCTTTTTGAAACATATCCCACTCAAGATCAACTTGTGTCTAACAAAGTACTCTTAATGGATGAATCTGACAAGGAAGATTCTCTTGAATTGGATAGCACTATTCCTCGTATTTATCAGGACTATCCTGAAGAAGATGGAAGAGGGGATTAAAGTGGCCATATAGGTTCATACATTGGTTCTACTTATGAAATTTCCATAAGAATAATAACAAATTTACATTGCAGAATTCCTTCGCAAATCCATTGCTTCAGTTTAAAGAGGTTGAGGAATTAAATGAAGATATTCATATCTCCCTTGCATGCATGACTTATTTTAATGATGATAAACTTAAAGGAATTCTTATTCCTTTGAATCCTTTGTTTTCTCCCTCGGTGCATGGTAGTTCTTTTCCTGATCAAGATATTGTAAATGATGAACTTATAAGGCATAAAGAACCCATTACCTTCGTCCTCTTCATAAAAAATTATAACCATCATTCTAAGGTTATTGATCATGTGCATGTTTCCAATATCAAGACGAAATCCCATCTTGTTGGTTGGCAGGTCTTGCAAGATGGTAATCACTTTTTCTGGATCTTCATAGGCCCACTACCCTTGCTACATGCACTTGTTGGTTGGAAGGGTGCTCTATGCATTGTCTTTCAATTCATGAATCATACATATAAAATAGATGATGCATTTATATATGCAAAATTCCATCCTACCTGACTCCAAGAATGTTTTCCCTTCCTTTTGTACATAAATAATAAATTGGGTTTTTAGTTATTAGTAGTCTAATTCTTCTTTCCTTTTAATAATCTTTCCTGCTGCTTTTACATTCTGTCATTTTAATTCTGTTGTTTAAATATTGAAATCTAATTTCTGTCATGATTTTTATTGCTTGCTATCTTTTAGTTGATTTTGGTCAAGGATAAGATGTTGGATTAGTCCTGCCACAGTGTCACTCCTGTAAGAAATTGTTGGTCAATAACAATCAAGCTTACATAGTTGTTACGATGTTTCCCTTGAAAGCACTCTTGAATTTGTTATCTGCTTCCACTGTTGTCTAGAAATGTCTTTTTGGGTTAAATCCCGCTTTTGCTTTCCTTTTCTTCATCCATTCTAGATTTTAAGAGAGAAAGTCCATAAATTTTCTCCTTGAAGTTAAGAGTCGATCCCAGTTGAATGATTATGCATACATGGATAAACCCCCTCATACTTAACATTTTTCATGAGTTATTCCCAAATTTCTAGTCATTTTTCCATTAAATCTGCTCACTTCCCCCTATTGCATGATCATTCTGGTCATATTTTCTTTATCTATTGTTCTTGGTCTGCGAAACCATGAGTTCTAAATTATACATCTTTTGAAAACATATTTCCCTATGGATTCGCCAGTTTGTTGATGATTAACATCGCAACAAAGTTTTTTTCCCGCAACATATTGCTAAAACCTATTAGTATAAGCTAACAAGATATATAACACTAGTAGGTGGAACCCCCTTGTAGATTGGGAGATCAGATTTGGTTTTTATTTGATGTTTTTATTGTTGTTCAAACACTACTTATAGGTTTGAGCATGATTGGTGATCAATGTTGGTTCTATTCGCAACAAATGGATGATGGATAATGAATGTTTGTTCTCTTGCTATGGGTTCGAATGTCATGTCATAATGTCTTATGATATCTATTTTTACTCTTGATATTTACTCCTTGATTTAATACTTGTTGTAAGTTTTAAACCTGTGAAGTAAAGCAATGCATATAGATTCTTAAGAAGAACAAAAATTAATCAATGGCTCATACACATAGTACACAGAGATTTATACCGGAAACCCTCAACCTGGAAAACCTTTCTTATATTCAATATATCGAATTTCACCATTCAACATACAATATATACAATATTTTTACGTATTCTGTAGATGTCAAAACCCTAATCCCTTAATCCAGGATTAACTTAGAAAACCTCTAAAAATGGCAAAAACCGCCCAAAAAAAATTTCAGGGTGCTACCCCGAATGTTGCACGTAACCAATGGGGGCATACCTACCCCCCCACTGGGACCCCCCTAGGAAAGTGCTCGGTGCACACGACACAAAGAGAACTACTACAAGGGATCGTCAGACGTAGTTGTCGAATCCGATGCACCCACACACACACGTGCAAAGAATATAACACATACCCAACATTCTCCCACTTGTTGTTTTCTTTGCATCCAGGGATCCACACGATTATATATAGTCAACAATCTAGGGAAACAATGCCCATTGTTACTCTACACCAAGAGAAATTTTCTATGCTCACAGACTTTGTCAATGAATCTGCAACATTCTTCAAAGTGTCAACCTTTTCCAGTAACACCTTCTTTTCTTCAACCATGTATCTCACAAAGTGATACTGGACATCAATATGCTTTGTCTTCGAATGATAAGTTGTGTTATTTGACAAGAATATTGCACCCTGACTGTCACAATATAATCTCACTGCTTGTTTTACCAACCCAATACCTGAACACAATATTTGTAACCATATTGCTTCCTTTCTTGCATGAGTGGCTACCATGTATTCAGATTCTGTAGTTGCGAGTGCCACTACATCCTGTCTTTTTCTCATCCAACTGATTGCTCCTCCAAATAGGTTAAACACATACCCACTTGTAGATATTCTGCGTTCCATATCTCCAGCCCAGTCTGCATTAACAAAGCCATGTATTTCCACCACTATGTCCAATCCTAGTCTTCCTTGGTAGCACAATCCATAATTGGTAATGCCACACAAATACCTGAAGATCCTTTGTACTATTATCCAATGCTCCTTCCATGGTTTTGACATATACCTACTCAAAAATCCCACTGCATGTGCAATGTACGGTCTAGTATAGACCATTGCATACATCAAACTACCAACTGCACTGGCATATGGAACATGGGACATGTCCTCTTCTTCTTTCTGTGTCTTGGGACATTGATCTGCAGATAAATTTACACCTATAGGAATAGGAACCTTGACCGGTTTACATCCATGCATATTAGACCTCTGGAATATCGTCTCAACATATTTTCTCTGATTCAACCAGAGTTTCCTATTAGCATTGTTAAGCCCTAATATTGGCTCATTACCACTTAATTGGGGCATATTAGATTAATAATGTTATTTTATTTATGTCGGCTTTAGGCCATTAGTTGTAATTTAGATTAGTAATGTTATTTTATTTATGTCGGCTTTAGGCCATT
>ML776925.1:346681-386077 GCA_009831015.1 Picea engelmannii
TGACTGTGTCGGTTTGACTGCTAGCTGTCAGGACTCGTGTTTCAGCATCGTGGCGGCTTCCTCTGTGTCTCAGCATCTGCACTTCTGAACTGAGTGATTGCTCCGTGTTTCGGCTTATGCATCCTCAGATTGTGTAGCAGCTCCGTGTTTCAGCATCTGCATCTTCGGACTGTGTAGCAGCTTCCGTGTTTCAGCAGCGATTTAGATAGTTCTGTGTTTCAGCATTGGCCTTGAATACTATTCTGCAAATATGGACACTTATGCGCTTCTAATCAATGGTTAGGTCAAAAAGTAATGTAAAGTATTATGCAAAACAGATTAAGCATATAATAATGAGAAAGGACGTTGTGTACCTTGGGATGATCAGGCGAAATGATAGTATAAGTTAAAATACAGGTGATGAAGGGTATAATAATGGCAAAAAGTATGGGCAAAAAGGGTACAATATGTGGTCCTAACAGGTGGCACATTTTGGATGTTGGTTTCATGGCATGGTTTGACTAAATGAATAGTGGGATGGTGTGTACTAAGGAATTGAATAACTGGAGATTGGAGGTGATGTGAATTTAATTCACATCAGTCCATACCCATCCCACTGGTTGTCACCCTGGCTGGCTATTGTCAATTGTGTTCGTTGAGCTCCGACTTTCAAGCAGAGGAAAAGTCGCTCGACCAAGATTGTGTTTTCAATGTGCTCTTGGTTACAGGTATGCCTTTTCACCATCCATGGATCTGCTCTAGTTATGAAATAGATAGTGGCTTAGTATGTATGGGTTTGTGATTTCCTTAAGTCTAGCCACTGTCTTAATTGGTGATATTTTTCTGGAATGAATCATTGGTTTTTTTCATTGCAAAGTTCGAAGTCACAGTGTTATTGGTCGTTCTAAGTATTGGAAGCCATAAAGGCTCTCTATCAGTCTTATTGGTTTTAGTTGGAGGGTTTCATTTGGTTTAGAGTGGTTGTCTATCTCCACGCTTTCATATCCCATACCTAAATTTTTTTTGTTAAGGACTTTACTGGTTTTGAACATCTTGTGTCACTGCGCTTGCTTCAGTTGGGTATGAGTTCGTTCATGGTACTAATGTTGCATAGTGGGTTGTGATGGTCGGTTTCCAAAGGGATTGATTAATGTGAATTTTATTTCTTAGCCTTGTCCTATATCGACATTCTTGGGTTGATTGGGAAACCCAGGAGGGTTATACCCTGCGTGTTCTAAGTGTTGTTACAGAATCAAAATGGAGCCCTGCTCCTCTGTTCATTGTCTCTTCTATCATGGAAATTGTCACTCTATTTGCGAAGACATTTGTGGTATACCCTATGCATGCACCATTGGAGTCAACTCCATGTCTCCCTATGTTGGTCCATAGAGAAAACCCTCGATTTCTCAAGCCCAGGATTTGATAGAGAAAATCGTTATGGCATGTCGGGTTTAATGCTGGTTGTTATGAGTTGTTAGTGTATTGTTGACAATGTTCAATTCCTTGCTCATCTTGGTTGATATTGTTGACAGTGGTGTTGGTTTTGGTGTTTCGTCACTTCATTACTTATTATGACTATAAAATGGATAAACTTAGCATGTAAATTGGTTGATTGGAGAATTGTTTTCGATGCATAGTCGTTGTCTCTTACATTACAATTGTTGAATTGATAACCCAACATTATGGATGTTAAAATTCAGAGTGGTTGAACCCTTACAGTCACATTAATACTCGGTGTTTTTTCGAATGGTCTATGTATTCCAAGCACAATGTGAGTGTTGGTTGTTGTCTGTGTGTTTAAGTGGCAAGTTAGGATTTTTTCATTTGAAATATGGATCGTTCTATTTGATTTTCCACTATGTATGTTCGATGAATATCATGTTTCATATCAGAGTTAAGAAGAGGATCTGTGACAATATACTCTCATTACAATTTAATTATTAAATTAATTAGAGGACGATATCGAGCATGATTTTTGTGTTTGTATTTGATGATTGAAATAATTGGCAGTGGTTGATGAGTTGGCGTTGAACAAAGTGGAAGTAATTGACTGTGTATTCATTTGGAAATTGCTTTAAAATGATAAATGGATAAATGAGAAGAGAAGAGATCCTCTACAGGTTTTTGTGGAATGAATATTGTCTTGTTTGATGACATTGTGTTAATTATTTGATTATGAATTGTGAGCAAGTTACTGCACATAATTGTTTTAACTTTACACAGTAGTTGTTTTTTTTCACAGTGGTCATTTGGTTGGTGTTATTTATTTTTACAGAATGGTTTTACAGATTACTTAATTAATTTTATGAACAATATTCACTCTCTTTCCCTATCATTATCTCACTTTTCTCTAATTACAAACCCATCACCTTCCCACATTCAGTTTTCACTCCCTATTCTAAAGTTCAATTACAATTAAGAAAGATTTTGAAAGCAATTTGAAGTCACAGTTTCTTGGTTGAATCACAGTGATATTTCTTTGGTTTACATTACAGTTTATTGTTGTTGTCTTTGAGAAGTAACCATGTTTCTTTTCCCCCTAATTTTATCATTTTTCGCTCAATACAAACCCCTTGCATGTCCTAGGACCTTTTGTTCACCCCCTTCTCATTCACAACAGTGGAACAATTTCTATGGATTGGATTGCATGAGTCTGAGATGTTGTCGAGCCAAATTATATTTCATATTTTGAAAGAGTTTCCATGTATGGTTGTTAAAGGAACTATTTTCTAATCAATTATGCATACAAGAATGAGCTATTCAAATAAAAGGCTGAAAATCGAGGCCCACTATGCCCCTGTCAAAGAGAAAGCCACTACTGCCCCTTCCACATCTTCAAATAATTTTCATAAATTTGTATCCTCCCGCATGCATTGGAGGGATGATTGCTCTCATATGATCATAAATATGAGACTTAAAGACTCCACACAGCCTAAGACAGGTTCAGAAGGATTAAAAGAGTACATCAACAATCAAGGAAAGATTGCATCTCAAATTGGAAAATTTGGATTTTATGTTTTATTTATTTATTGTTGATGACAATTGACTTTAGATTTTTAGATAGCATGCTTTTTGGATATGTTGGTAATATATTTTGGAATTAATTACAAATATCAGTGAGATAAATTGTCAAATATGAATGTGATGATGGGAGTCAGAAGGATGGGTGTTTTGGCTTAATTAACTAGTTATATTATGATTGTTAAGAGGTAAAGGGAGTCACAAGGGGTCCCAACTACTAGTTATTATTTATTTAAAACCCTTATTATGATTTATTACTTTTCCCCCTTAACTAAAAGTTGGTTGAGTTTTTAATTAACTTAACTAATGAGGTAGTTCAACTACTTCAACCAATTCTAATTGGCTTAAAAAAAAAGGAAAGGGAGGAACAAGGGAGGACAAAAGGAAAAACATACTAAGGTTTTCTCTTTGAGTTTATGTTGAGATAGTTCAGTTTTCATTCATTCAATAATTTATCACAAGCCTAATTGTTTTTTATGATAGCGGGGTATTATTGTAGATAACAAGATTTTGGGTTTAATTACATCATTCAGACACTTGTTTTTCAGAGGTGTTGATCTATCTTTGATAGTCTGTGTAGACTTGTCTTTTTGTGAATTAGTTTTCTTGAATGAAAAAGGATATTGTGTAGAGTCGAGTGGGAAACAATCTGTGGCAAGATGATCCATCTTTTAGAATTTAGTCTTTGATTTTCTGTCAGAGGTCCTTTTGTATGTTCCATTGGGGATGTCTAAGTTTTACTTTGGTCCGAAATTTATGCACGAACATTTGTAAAGAGAATGAATCTTTGGTGAATTGGAATGAAATAAAGGATTAATTTATGTCTCATTTGTCTTGATTATTATCTTGGTATCTTTGATTCTATATCTTTATTTATTTCAGCAATTGATATATTTAGAAAATCATATAAAAAGTGAATTTCCAGCAAGCTTTTTATTGATAAAAGACTAGCCTAAGCACTTGTAATCAATACTTGTGAGTTAGAATATTAATTTTGTTCGCTATAAATATAGGGTGATATTCCCTTCTATTTTTCTTTAGACATGAAGAATCTGAAAATGCTTGAGTAAGATCATTTCATATCTTTTCTGCAACATATACTAGTTCCTTCTTTCCCTTCACAGCAAAGCCTTCTGGCTGCTTCATGTAGATTTATTCTTCCAGATCCCCATGTAGGAATGTTATATTCACATCCATATGTTATACTTAAAAATCAAATGTAGTAGAAACAAATAAAAAAAATATAATAGAAGTTAACTTGGCAATAAGAGAAAAAATATCACCAAAATCAATTCCGTCAACCTGGGAATAACCCTTTGCTACTAAACGAACTTTGTATTTCTCCAATTTTCCTTCTACATTCAGCTTCTTTTTAAATACCTATTTTCTACTAATGGGATTTCTTCCAATCAACAACTCCATTAGATCCCAAGCCTCATTCTTATCCAAGGCTCTCATTTCTTCAACCATGGTATTTTTCCATATTGTTCCATCCTCTGAATCCACTCCCTCCTTAAAAGTTCTAGGATCATCTTTAGTAATAGACAAAGAAAAATTTGAACATAAACTAGGTGGAGTATACCTTTATGGTATCCTTTTTTTCTCGCACCGATCTCCTAAATACTGGAGTATGAGGATATTATTTTTCTATAGATTCTGATTCATCTTCCTTTGGCTCAAAATCTATTTTATATACTTCTTCCTTATTTGGTAGGACTTCTTGTTTGACAACATCTTTCATTTCTCTAAATACCACATCTTGACTATACACAACCTTCTTAGTTTCTAGGTTCCAAAGCTTATAACCTTTGAGGCCATCTTTATACCCAATAAAGATACACTTTTCAACCTTCTTATCTAGCTTACTCTTGTTTTCCTTTGGAACATGAACATAGGCCTCATATCCAAATACCTTGAGATGTTTGAGATAAGGTTTGTTACCAGTCCATACCTCTTGTCGAGTATTGTCATCCAGTGCCGATGAGGGTGATCTGTTGACTAGGTAACATGTAGTACCCACTTCCTCTGCCAAAAATTATTTCCCTAACCCGACACCACTGAGCATGCACCTTTATTTTCCCATCATCATCATGTTCATCCTTTCTACAACTCCATTATGATGAGGTGTATATGGAGTAGTATTCTTCCTTTCTATACCAAACTTCTTATAGAATTATTCAAATTCATTCTTGCAGAACTCTCCGCCATTATCTATCCTCGAAACCTTACTTCTTTTCTCTGTTTGATTCTCAACAAGAGCCTTAAACTCTTTAAACCTGTCAAAGAATTCAAATTTATTCCTGAGGAAATATATCCAAGTATCCCTTGAGAAGTCATCTATAAAAGAGACACGGTACATAGATTTTCCCAATGATGGAATTGACACAAGTCCAAACACATCATTGTGCACTAGCTATAAAAATACTTCTTCCCTCATTGCACCAGAGAGGAATCCTACCTAATTTTGCTTCTCATATACACAATGTTCATACAAATAAAAATCTAGAGAGGGGATAGATATACCTTCAACCATACCTTTACCGTGTAGTAGTCAAAATCCCTTCTCTCCGATATGCCCTAGTATTTCATGTCACAATATAATCTTTTGTCCAGAGACTGTAGGAGTTTTTTCTTCAGCTCCAATATCAGGAAAAATGGAACTATTACACCCATTACTAATAGTTCTTCCTTTTATATTACACAAAGTTCCAATACGAGCTCCCTTCAACAACATTATTACTCATCGAACCATCTTGTAGGTTTCTTTTTCAAATACTGTTTTTACCCCTGCATTGTCCATTTTTCTTACATAAATCAAATTTCTGGCCAATCATGGGATGTGTAGAACACCAGGAAGTGTTCTAATCCTTCCATATATGAGCCTCAACTTGAATTTTCCTCATCCTATGATTCTGGTTGTTGAGTCATCACCTAAGACAACCTTACCTCCATAATACCTTTCATATTCACAGAACCACTCCCTACCATGCCTCATGATATGCATGTGTTCTTGAAGAAGCCAAGTACACGTCCCCTCCTTGTTGCTTGGAGGTTTTTTCTTATGTAGAGGGAGAACCTTCAAAGCCCTTCACTTTCTCAATGCTTTTAAATCTACATTGCTTATTGAAGTGACCTTCTTTTCCACATCTCCAACATACCTTTACAAACTTTATGGGAGATTTAGATCTTCCCTTAGACTTAGATCTCCCACCTAAGGACTTAGATATATTTATTTCTTGGGAGGGTCCTCTTACAAATAATGCATATATGATCTGTCCTTCCATGTTCTTTTGTCTCATATCCTTCGACAACAAGTATGAGACCACATCATCGAAACTCAAGGTAGTTGTATTCCTACCTATGGCCAAAACCAGACTATCCCACGAGTTAGGTAAAGAGAACAATAAAATGATACACTTATCTCATCTGAAATTTTAATCTCAACATATAAGAACTGAGTTACCACAGTATTGAATGTGTTCAGATGCTCTTTCACCGAGTCTCCATCTCTCATCCTCAGGTTATACAACTTTTTTCGCAGGAACAATTTATTTACCAAGGACTTAGACTGATACAAGTTCCCGAACTTATCCCATAACTCCTTGTTTGTATCCTCCCCTGACACATTCAATAATATTGAATATGATAGACACAATCAGATTGTGGTCTTTGCCTTCCGATCCAACTTTTTCCATTCATCTGCTGATGTTCTTGTAGGTGCAGTACCTATATCCACCATGACCCACCGATATTTGTATACTAATATATCTTATAAATTGAGCTTCCATAGCTCAAAACTTTTCCCATTCTCTATTTTCGAATTGCTCACAATTTATCTTCACCTGAAGAATCAATACCACAAATCTCACACTGTAACAAGGATTATCACAGTCCCGATCCAGAGCCAAACCCCTAACCACAAAGGCATCCCCTGAAGCCAATAATTGCTCTGATACCAAGTGTAGATTTTAACCTTGAACAATAGTTTACTGCAAACAAATTTTCAATAAAAGAATAAAAAGGTTATAATGGGAAATACACACATTACACAGAAACTTTTCCAATAGAAACCCAAACCGGGAAAACCATCATATTCTATATCCATTCACATCATACATTGTTTACAACACAATATACATATAGGAGCAAAAAACATCCAAAACCATAATACAATGACCTGGATTAGTCAACAACCCTAATTCCTTAAATGGAAATAGAAAACCATCGGCGAAAAACCAGGTGCCGAAAAACCACCCATAAATGGACACGAAAATGGAACAGGAAGATGGAATGAAGATTTTTGGGGGGGAGGGGGGGTGTGTATTCAACCTCTGGTTATCATGCTGGAGTTAAGCCGCTAACTTCAAAAAATACCAACCACCCATGGGTATACCTCAAAACCTTTGGACATTACGTTGGGAAGTTTCAAGCACAATTAGTTTTTAGTTTTAAGCTCATGAAAAAATGAAACCTACCCAAGCATAGTTTTACTTTGTTTCAATCTTGTGTAAAAATGAAACCAATCCCAATCTTATTTTTTGTTCTTTCTCGTGCTCATAAATACATGATAATAAGTTGTCAAGCTTAGTCTTTGTTCTTTCTCATGCTCATAAATACATGAGAATAAGTTACCAAGATTAGTCTCTATTCTTTCCCGTTCTCTTAAATACATGAGAATAGGTTACTAAGTATATTTTTATCACTTTTTAGGACTCATAAAATCTATATGAAAAAGGAACTCTTTGGAGTTTCCTTTAAGCTCTTTTCAGACTCTCTAAATATGAAAAGATTGTCGACCAAACTTATTTCCTTTCATGCTCTTCAAAGGATTTGAAGGGGAATCTATTCAGTATTATTTTAACCATTTTTCAAGATGAGTGTGATTAATTACAAAAAAATAATACTCTAGTTGATCATGGCTAGAAGAGTTCTCCTAGGTATTATTTTATACTTTTTTGGGCTTGGGAGACTAAATTTACGAAAAAGTTAATCTTGGAGTTTTCTTTAAGTGTTTTTCAAACTCCCTAAACACAAAAAACCTCTGAGTTTTCTTTATATGGAGTTGTAAAACATACATTGAAAGACCCATATGGGACCAAACCATTCCTTCCTAGAGTTCGTTAAAAATACTCCGAAGGAATCATCCGAAGGAATCATCCGAAGGATGAGATTATACTACAAGAATATGCTATCCTCCTCAAGCTTGTGTAAAAATAAAGAGGTGCTTGCCAAAAATGGTGGGGGAAATGTGGGAAGAGAATATGTATAAAATATGTATTAATTCTTTGGCAGCAAGTCACTCTTGAACATGACATCCTTTCACTCCTTATTTAAAGGTTGGGAAATCCACTCGTCTCTTGTTGATCATGCTCCTTTACAAGTTTACACTTTGGTCTGTGATCCTCTTTTTTGAGTCAGTGATGGCAAGACAATTGTCATCTCATCAATATGTTCAAGAGAAGTTCAACCTCGAAATCCTTCTATTGCGTCGACCAATTCTGCAGACCTTAATCGTTCTATCTCATCGACCATCCCTGAGTCATTCCTAAATCACTCTTTGCTCTGATCTACTTCAAATCTGTGTACCTATTTTGTGTCAATGATGGAGGATACATCCTGGCCCTTCTTTGACTAGTCTATTCTTATCGAATTCAACACATTATCCAAGAACTAGACTTAGAAACTCGTTAGTAATTTGGGACTTGCATGCCCCAATGACAGATTTTCTCGCTTTCAACAATTGGTTTACATAATTTAACTCTAATCGATTTATTCCATAAATGTTTGACTTCAACTCATTTATTCCCATTCGCTGGAATGTACTAGAAGTACCTTGGGATTCATTGTCATCATTGGTGATTTCCCTTGCACTTTCTAATGGTTAGCATCATTGACCAGTAATAAAGTGGTTTCTACCCTGTTCGACTCCAAAACATCTATTCGCATGGATACATTCATACTATTTTGGAATCGGGATCGGGATGAAGACCCTAGGGAGAACCCTTCTGTGGCACTCATTTTGTTATTTGCCCTCACCAACCTTCGATGGAGAGAATTTGAGTATTGATATGTATATTGTCACATAGATCCACATTGTATTGGTTTGTGGCTATGTTATTGTTGTCATGTTGTAGATCCACTATGTATATTATTGTCTCTATGAATTGATTGAGTCATAGTGATATGGATCCATGTTGTTTTTTGGTGGCCATATCCTTAGTCAGTACAGTCATGGATCTGTAGTATATTGATCAACAACCATGCTTTGAGTCACTTGTATTCTTAGTATGGGAATTCCTACCTCAGTGATGATATGTTATTGTACTATAACTCTTGTTTTTTGTTTGACAGGATCCTCACCGATGTGTTCATTGTTTCAACACCCACATGACAAAGTATTTCATCTATCACTTATTTTCTAACTTCATACTTTGGGGGCAATTCTGTTACACATTATTTTTTCACAACCATGGAAACTGATGTTGTAACCCTATCCTTCATCATTCGAAGCATTATTTCCATAATCCTTGACGAAGATGGAATAAAATCCTTTCTCAGAAAGATAAAAACTATGTGGAACTTCCCATGAAAAAACCTATTTTATGATGATGTTGCATGTTGCTTGTTCACAGCCTGCGACAAATCCTGATGTCGTATGTTGCATCACTACAGCCTATGACAATGTTGCATGTTTCTTATTCATAGGTTGTGAAACTATTTTAACAAAGGGAAAAATAGGAGTTCGCGAAGATTCTAGAATGAACCCCTCGTGTATGATATCTATTCCGATCAGTTTGGATCTCATATGTATTCCTGATTTGGTGAGATCCTAACCTCTTCATCCCTTCCTCTTGAGTATACATATAAAGGCATCTCCCATGAGGAAAGGTTAACGACAAATGGTTTGTTTGGATTTAATGACTTTTGGGATTTTTGGACTATTTGTGGCTCTTTGTTAGTTTGACTCAACATAGCTTGTGCCAAAACACCAAAACTATGGTGTTATAATTCAAAGAAGAAAAGTGTGTGTGTTGAAGAAAGGAACCGTTGGGAGGGACTTTACAACACCAAGGATTTGGTTGTAATCTCTTCCATTATCATTAATACAACAACATATTTTATTTCCCACAAAGTTTGTTCATATTTGATTAACTTTGTTTCATTTCTCCTTGATCATTTTCATAGGTTCATCAAAATATACTATTTTTTGTTTCAGTCTTTTTTTCTTGTGTTTTCTTACAGGTTATCACTAGTCAAAAGTCTCAGAAAGGAGATGAAAACTACAAATATCGAGGACAACCATCAATTACCAGGTGTGAGCTCTTGCTAGCTAGTATTTTGATTACATAAACCTAGAGAAAGTTATATGTTCTGTCCTGTTTTGTTCTAGTATTGGTTTCTGAGTCTAGGGAGATCAATCATTGTCTGCAAGACCGATATTTCCACAAACACTGTACCGTCATCTCAGGATCTGTTTCTCTCTTGAGATATTTTTTCGACCTCGGGATGTGAGTCGGGCTTTGGAATTCATTCCCACTAAATAGGGTGCAAGCCAGCCTCCTGCTTGAAACTTTCACTGAAGTAGGCGTACACATTAAAATATATCCATTTGGAATCCCCATCAAAAGTGGCATGCATGACACATTGGTTAAGGTGTTTTGTTATGTGAGAGGGGGTCACGAGTTTGACCCTTATGGACCTCTCCCCTCTTTGGCACATGGTTTTAAACTGTATGACATGGTTTGTTACTTTATGTTGGCATATGTTTGTTAGCCCCAAGAAATTTGGGTTACATTTACATTGTAATACAAATATACTAGGGGTCAAGGGATTATCCCTCGACCCTTTTTCCATTCAACAAATAACTAAACACCTTTAAATAGATTTGATGCCACATATGGTTACATCCCAACTATCTAGTATAATGGTAAGTCATTGTCATTACTTGTATGAGGTTGAGGGTTTGATCCTTATTAATACACCATAATTTTTATAAACCAAAACAATAAAGGGCCAATGGGACAATGCCACATGGTGGTCTCTCATTGGTCCTCCTATGCCAACCTTTCGATGTGTCAAATGCTAATTGGACCATTTGGTTGCCTTATCACCTGTCCAGTCAGTTGCACTGTATGCCACATGGGGTTTTATGACATGCCACACCAACATCGTATGACCTGTATGGTCGTGCCACATGTAACCCTTCTAATGGTGACACTTGTCACCTTGACTTTTGACCTTTTTCCTAGTTTGACCAAAAGTTTGATCTGGCTATAAATTTTGCATACAAACTCTGTATGAGATGATTTTTGCACCATTGGAAAGTTGTCCTCGATATATACACAATGAATTTCATTTTGAGAACAATAGAGATAGTCATATTTTGAGCATTTATGGATCCTCTTGGACCTCTGTGAGCGTTCTGAATCTTCCTGGACCTCTGTGAGCATTCCATATCCTCCTGGATCACACCTTCCCACTAAATAACTTTTGGTCCTCCAAAAATATGAATATTTAAACAACTTATTGATGATAACTCTTACTCTTTCACCTTATTGAAATGGTCTTATTTGGTAACTTAGTGATGTTGAAGCTTCTTCACTCTTCCATGTTGTTGAATATTCTGGGACTAATTGTTTTATCTTGGATCTTGGATCTTGGATACTAGATCAATGTACTTTTTTCTGCTTCTATAGAATATGGCTCTAACTTTAGCTCTTTGGAAATTGACACTAGTTCAAATCTAGTTCAAGTTATGGATCATAGATTCCATCATAACAAAAGATTTCTTAGTGAATCTATGGAATATCTAAATGTTGTATTGAACATCCACTCCCATATCCTTCTCTACTAATGATAATCTATATCTGCCAATCATGAAACCAAGTCAAATGTTTAGCTATGATTTTCCCATTTGTACTCATTTTTCCTGTACTACTGATGTATCTGTAGGAGTCTATTAATGAATTCCCTGTTCATTTCCTCTCTCTTTCCATGGAAGAAACTCTAAGAATTCTCTATATTCATTTGTATTGTTTGATTTTCTTCTTATCAAGGTATACATCTACATGAACATGGAATAATATATTGGAGATGTCATAGCAATAGCATACATCTTTACAAGTATGTACCTCTTATATTTACAAAGAATATTATCTCTTTACCAACTATAGGAATATTTACATTATTTTGATGTTCTTCTCGCTTTCGATCTACATTTTCCAATTGCATGCATCCTTCTGTTCCTTCACCCTCGGTACTTTAGAATAAGAATGTTGACTTAGAAAATTCGATCCATATGCAGTTCTTAGCTGATAACAAGACAATTACTATTGTCTTCACTTCTTTCAAAAGGCTTAGAAATATCTACAAGATTCCTCTCTCTCTTAAGGAGGCTATATATGAATCTTATAAGAATCCTCTCACTCTTAACATTCTCTAATGAGTGGCTTAAAATACTTCTGATACGACAACCGAAATATATTTATAAGGTATATATATATATATATATGCATATTAACTTGTAGATTTTACAAATATACATATTTACAATCAAATCATTTCTGCTAGATGGTTTTCTTCATGGACTCATTCTTCCAATTGTACTGGAAGGAATCTCACAACTTCCTATCTCTGAAAATTCCTCTGACGATGATGTTGAATATGACATTGAATCTGACATGGAATCTTATGTTGAATCCAATAAACTATGATACCCAATTATAGCTCTACCAAGTAAACTATATAACCTCTCCTTGTGAACACCAAGTAGTAATGCTATGTCTTGAGTAGCTTCCCTTGAATACACTAGTTCTTGACCATCTTGGAATGTGACTGCATATTCTTTGTCTTCAAAAGCTACAACCAAGAGTAGGTTTAATTTCAAATATGGAACATATAACACATGTTCTATTCCCATAAATCCCCTCGACTCAAGCTTGAATATTACATATCCAAACCATCTTGGAATGCGAATGCATATTCTTTGTCTTCAAAAGCTACAACCAAGAGTAGGTTTAATTTCAAATATGGAACATATAACACATGTTCTATTCCCATAAATCCCCTCGACTCAAGCTTGAATATTACATATCCAAACCCTCTTATTTCTTGTCTTGTGTTAGTTATGGATCCTACATAGAAATATGTGTCAATCTAGGAGAAATTCAGGAATAATGATCTCATCCCTATAATGTGGCGAGATAAGGCACTTTCCACGAACCATACCTCGATGTATTCATATGTCACACTATTAAGACTAGCCATTAAGAAGTATTATTTCTCGAATATTTCAGCAAGATTTTTAACTTCACTTGGGGCAGCTACTTGTCTTCTTGCAAGTGACCTTACATATTTCTATTTATTCTTTAGACATAAGTGTGGATAAAGCGTCCAACAATTCTCGATTTGATGTCCACTCTTACCACAATAAGAGAAGAGTATCTTCTTCCCATATTGGAACCACGATCCCTTCTTGTCATTCCCCATTTTATTTTTTTTTGAGAAATGACCTTTACCGTTAGCCTTCTTATAAGATGGATTTTATTGCACATATTTTCTTCTTCTACATTTCTCAATATTATGGTTTCTATTTCCACAGGAAGCACATGGATACGTATATCATATACCAATCTTACTAGTGGGAAATGTCTTCACTCCCTCTTTAGAGTGCACATATATTCCTAGAGATGTCTTACATATATTACCTTTCCTTGGGCTGGAAGGTAAGACTAAATTATTATGAAGGACCTCTTCATATAAAGTTCTAATTTCAACCGTCCTTGAGCATTCTCCATCTTGACGGGGAAAAGAAGAATACGGGGAATCATCTTTCTCGATCATACCTTTTGAAGGAGATAGTTTCTCTTGCATCGAAGACTTTTCATTCTCTACTTTCTCATATTCATGGAATGGTGCCAATACCTGATCCTTAGTATGCAACTTCTTTTCCAACTCATGAAAAATACCTCTATGTAATTCCTCATGATATATCAATCAATCTTGAAGCTTCTACTTCTTCTCCTTGAGTGATTGTAGTTTCATCCTTAATTCAAAATTCTCCTTCTAAATTCGTTGGTTAATGTTCTTCTATAGCCTTAAATTCATGAGATATTTACTCATGTTTCCTTCTCAACAAGAGTTTTCAAAACCTTCACCAACTTAATTCTTGACCCTCATCACATCAAAACTAGCTCTGATACCACTTGATCTGAAAATTCTTAGATATCAATATTAATTCATTAAAAACCCATATTAACACCTAACATGATTCAAAATAATTCTTGATCGTATTGAGGTGATTTGCAAAAAAAATGATGACGTGCTTATTATCCAAAATCTCAGAAAATGATGATTAATTTGAAGAATAATGAGATACCACAATAGAAAAAAAAAAGAACTCAAATATACAAGATTGATGGCAGAGTTTACTACATCTCTGAGTTCCCTTTAACAATGAGACTATTCTTTATTAAATCTCAAAATGTCAAATTACAATACAAAATGGACTTACAAAGACAAATTTGAAGTCACTCTCCAATTCCACTTCTCAAACTCAAAAATAGAGTTTACCATTGAATTCATTGAGTTTAAATAGATTTGATGCCACATACAGTTAAGTCCCAACTATGTGGTGTAATGGTAAGTCGTTTCCATTGCTTATATGAGTTCGGGGGTTCGATCCTTGTTGATCCACCATAATTTTGATAAACCAAAACCATAAAGGGCCAATGGGAGACTGCCACACAGTGGGATCTCATTGGCCCACCTATGCCAACCTTGCCACGTGTCAAATGCTAATTGGACCACGTGGTTGCCTTGTTACCTACCCAACACCTACAAGGTATACCACATGAGGCTTTATGATTTTTCCACGTCAAAATCATATGGACTGTATGGTCATGCCACATGTCACCCTTCCATTGGTGACACGTGTCACCTTGACTTTTGACTTTTTTCCTAATTTGACCAAAACTTTGATCGGCTATAACTTTTGCATACAAACTCCGTTTGAGGATATTTTTGCATCATTGGAAAGATATCATTGTGCTCTACTCTATGAAATATTTTTAGATAAAATTGTATATGATCAAATTTTGAGAATTTATGAATCCTCTCAGACCTCTATGAGAATCCTGGATCTTCATGGACCTCTGTGAGCATTTCGGATCAGCCTGGATCACCTTATGTTTTGCATGTAACACACCAGACCTCCTCGCACTTTTATTTCCCTTTAGATATTTCTTGCAACTGGATTGTCAACACAACTAACTGCGACTAAACCTGATCCATCCCTACGCCATTGTCTGCTACAGGGTATGCTTCCAATTTTATAGCAATTTCTAAGGCTTCTGATTGTGATGCAATCTTTTGTTGCATAAAAGGGAAGCATATATGCAACAATAATCCTGCAATAAACCACTCCCTATGTTGTTCATCTGGGATCTATAATGCCATTCGATCATTTAATATCTTGAATCTTTGATTGTAATCCCACACTGATTCATTCACTATCAACTTGATCTCTTTTAGCTCTGTAATGCATTGCAACTCAGAATTAGGCTTTTGGAATTCTTTCAACAAATCTTGTCTTACATCTGCCAATGTTCTAGTTTATCCCACAAGTGTAGTGTTATTATATTTCATGTACCATAGTAATGCATGATCTCTAAATGACGTTTCCAATTGTGTTATCTTTGCATAATCATCCTAGACATTCTTCACCATCCATATCAATTCACAAACAAACCAATGTTGGTATAGATCCTATCTCTTGCTCCATGGAAAATAGGCATTCTTAAAGTAGGATCTACCCCTTCCATATCGTTCTGCATGGTATATTCCCTGATACTACCAACTGATTCTAACTCGACGTACTACTTCCACTATTGTGACTACTTTTACTACTATATTTACTTCCACCACTGTGACTACTTTTAATACTATCTTTACTTCCTATACTAACTATAATTGACAAAGATTCTAATCTTACCTCAATTATTGGCGAAGCACATGGTTTCGTGGGTTCGACGCAAATTTTTATCTAAGTGGGATCTTCTTCTACTAGACTGAGTTGATGGTCTTTCCCTTCTATGCGCATAATTTCTTTGATCTGGAGTATTACACCAACGTCTCTTTCCTCAATCTCAATGTGTTGTCCCTCTCTCTCATCCACAATCTTCTTCCTATTCATCCTAAATATCTTACCATTGTGCAATACTCCAATATATTCATTCGTCGCAAACTCTTATTCTCTTAGCATCCTTAGCCCATCCATTCCTCATTCCTTCTTTTCTGCATCCTTTTCTTCCATACACTTACACCATTCCCCGATCATCCCCTAGTCCCCTGATGTGCACGAAGGCGCTTAGCTACTAGTGAAATTTGATTCTGTATACATAAATTCCTTGTCACACAACAACATCTTAATCCAAGTGGATATTGACTTCAAGTATATTTCATGTGGACCCTTAAATAATTCTCTTTCACCAACACTATATGACTGGGTACAATATGTCACAAACTCGATAACATAACTTCCCAACACACTATCTAGCCTGTAAACAACTACACATGATACAGGGGGTCCGATTTCTCATAACTGTAGTGTGATATCTTCCATTCTATTCAACTCTTTGTATCCATTGTGCTAAAATATTCAGGAAACCAGCAAAGAAAATTTCATGCAAATTTGTAAAAACATAGTTCTGTAACCATTCTTATACATTGATACATGAGTTCTTATTCCAATCTACTACAAACTCGATCTCCTTAATTTCTAACCATTGTCTGATCTCTTCCTTAGTCGTCCGCCACATTACTCTGAGTCACGGATCCTGACAATGGTAACATTAATTCAACAACAAAACCCAAGATACCAGCTCTTTCAACATCACCCACAAGTAGGTGAAGTCTCGCCAGAGGTACCTATGGGGAATGCAGGAACCATTTTTCCATAGTCATAGGGGAATATGAGGTATTCATCATAACCATTCACTTAACATTCATTCATATATCATGTGCACAAAATCATAACAACATTATAACATACGACAAATTCATCTTAATTATTCAACATGTGCGTGGAACCATCAAATACATATCCATACTAACTATTAAGCATCTATTACATGTACGCAATAAATAAAGTAAACCAACACATCATGACAAAAAACACATCAGAACATAAGAATCTAACATGGTTCACCCCAACTGGGCTACGTCCACAATGGATGGTTTCTTATATTGTTCATTCATATTCAGTACTTACAATAGGTGTGCACTCAACTCACATAAGATACATCATTTCTACCCAAAATTCCTTAGTCATTCATGCATACAGTCCACACTTATATCATTCTTTCCTTTCACTTACTTCCTGAACCTCAGAACTATATTTTCTCCTCTCATAAGTTCATGACTCTCCCACTCTTTCACTCATTATCTTATCACTTACTCCCTTTTCACTCTCATTCAATACTATCCCTACCCCCAAAAACCCATTACATATTTGTACATTGATACTAGGGCTTAGCCCATTACAAAATGGGCCAAATGGTCTAACTACTTCTAACTAACTTTTGTCTTACACGCACGTTGGCTCCTGAAAATGTGCTAACCTTCTTCCTTTCTTTCGTGCGCATTGCTCCTTTGCCAAATTGTCGCACGGATTTCTCATACACGATTCCCAAAACTAACTCAAAATGTCCTGCTCCAACACCAATATATGGGAAAGGGCATAGCCAAGTTATCGAAAGGCGCTAAGAAGAATGACATGGTGGTGTAGGATAAGGGTGGAATGGACTAGATGTAAAAGATAAGGATTCAGTAGAAGTGCTAAGACTAACATTTGAGTGTTAATGCAGGAGGATGACATTAGAGTGTTAATGAAGGAGGATGACATTTGAGTGTTAATGCAAGAGACTATCAAATTAATGCAACATACTGAAATTTGATAGTATAATTTTTAATTCATATAAGTTTGGATACAATAAATATATAAAGTTAGACTATCTAACATTGCAAAAAATGAAGAACTATAGACAAAGAAGAACATGTTAATGATGTTGAAGGTGGGAAGATGGAATCCCAATTTGTGGAGATTGTGGACAGGCATATAGGGAGAACTAATTTCCATATATTTACACCAAAATGCATACACCTATTGGGAATGGACATATTTAACGAGATTTTAATCAAAGATGGGATTTTAATGGACAAGATTTCATTTGCTCTGAATATGCTTAGTCCTCATAATAAATGAAGGGTCCTGATTTTAGTCATTAACTTCCTTTCATGAAAAATTATTTTGGTTAGTTATTAAAAAGAGTGATTAACATGATTAACTTAATAATTAATGATCCAATTATCAATGCCCACTTTAGTTTTAGTTTTTTACTGAGTTTAAGTTTTTTTAGTGGGATCAAGTTTTTTAGTGTTAGGATGTGGTTCGCTTCCCCTTCTTTACCAGGTGTTATTGTGGTGGGTGGAGCAATGTCTCCTCTTTACCATTTCATGGATCACTTCCATAATGGAAACCATAGTAATGATGGGTAATTTGTTTCTTTACTAGGTTATCTTATCATGTTACTTTTATCCTCTTGCAAGAAGAAAAAAAATGAGAATGAAGTCGATCCATCCTTTCTTGTGTGGCTGTAATGCCATTTCCTTCCAACATCGTACCAACAACACAACTACAATGAACCTAATCAAGATTTAGAAAAACATACAAAACAACTGCAATGAACTTGATCAAGATTTAAAAAACATGTCCAGATGGAGCACTTTTTCCCATGCATATCAAAAAACAAGGTAGAGCAACACCATGCATTATGGTAGTAAATCTACCAACACTTCTACACATATTTTAATGTACTACTTGTGTTTTATTAATCTTAAAAATGGTTTATTAATCACTAATAATGCCTATCGAATATCGAATCAAATATGAGCATCTTATTATAAAAGTGGGAAAATTATTGGAAATTAAAATTCCCTATATTATATAATTGGGGAATGTGATCACCAATATTGAAGTGGAGAATATGCCAAAGAAACAATAAGGTTGGGGACACGATACCATGACGAAGTGATAGGGATACATTGGGTGGATAACCGTGGATTAACCATGGGTGAAGGGTTTGTTTTAATGATGTTTGTATATACACACATATGTGCACAATCCTCTCTAAGGTTTTCATTTCAAACATAATTTCTCCAAGCATTTGAAGCTCCAATTCATCCTCCTCCTCTGCAATTTTTGTCAACCACCCTTTTCCATTTCTATTTACCAATTGTAAATGGGTGCGTCCTCCTCCACTGATGCCTCCGCCCCTACCGTTGCATCCTCCTACACTGTAGCCTCCACCTCCACCTCCACCTCCACCATTTCTCAGTGGTATGAGGTATTCATAAACCATATGACATTGATGTGAAAAAAACCTTATCCAGGTCTCTCTACCTTCGCCTTCTCGAAAAAGGATTCAGGGCCTTTTTGGATCAAGATGAAATGCAATTAGGATATAATTTTCCTTCAAAGATAAAATATTTTATTAGAAATGTCTTCCTCTATGTGGCAATCTTCTCCACTAGATATGTTGAATCATATTGGTCCTTACATGAGATCCAATTGATGTTGGATTCAAAGGCTCCCATTATCCTTGTGTTTTACCATGTCACGCCTGCTGAGGTTCGGTGGACGCAGGGTAAAGATGGAAATTATACTCAAGCCCTAAAAATACTGGCACATAATAGAACTCATCAAGGGAGGTTGTGATATGATTCCAACACTATTAAAAAAATGGAGAAATGCACTTTCTCGGGTTGTAGATAATAGTGGTTTCAAGCTAGAGGTTTTAAATGGGTGGGAACTTAACCTTCCCTCTCTCGATATGGTAGCATTTTTTTTTGATCAATAGACATAGACGTTTGTTTCTCACTAGTTCTATCTATTTTCTTCTCAACAACTAGCGAGGAGCTGGAGATGGAACTGCTAGACAAGGTGGTTTACTATCTGTCAAAAATGTTGGAAAAACCAGACTTGCACATGACTGACTATCCAAAATGTTTGGATTACAAGATAAAATATTTTGAGGATACAATCCTGTTGAAAAAAAACACAACGCAAAACCTCACATCTTGGGGATCATGGGGTTAGGTGGCATAGGAAAAACCACGTTGGCAAAATAATTCTTCAATAGAAAGAGATCAAATTATCTTAAATCCTTCTTTTTATTTGAAGTCAAAGAAAATGTAGCTAAAAGATCGTTAAATTTGTTGCAGAGTCAAATTTTTAAGAGCTTGACTGGAGAGGATAAGAAGGTAAACAATGTTAATGAAGGTAAAGAGATCCAAAAAAAATTCCTCTCAAATCTTCTAATGCCTTATCTATATTAGATGATATAGACCATGTGGATCAGGTCAAAGCATTTTTGTCTATTCAAACTCATCATTATCTCCATTCATGGATCTTAATATTGATTACATATAGAGATAAGGGTGTTCTCATAAGATCAAGAGTGGAAACATCATCAATTTATACACTAGTTGGGCTTAACACACAACACTCTTGCGAGCTCTTTTGTTCTCGTGCCTTTAACAAAGCCAAGCCGCTTCAAGGATCTGAATATCTGATAGCTAAGTTCTTAGAATAATGTAACAAATTGCCCTTATATTTAAAATTATTAGGGGCACATATTTATGGAAAGGAGATATCAGAGTGGGAAGATGAATTAGGGAGTCTATCCACTGACGTAGAGGAAAGGATTAAAATTATTTATGATTCCCTCAATAGAGAGGAACAACATATATTCTTAGACATTTCATGTTTCCCAGAAAACAAAATAGGGATACGACCATTAGAATATGGAACATATCAGAATGGAAAGGAAGGCGGGGGTTTCAAAATCAACAGAACAGATGTCTTGTGGAAGTGGACAGATGGAATGTGATACATATGCATGATCATCTACGAGGTTTGGGAAGACATGTCACTAAGAAATCATCGCCATTTCGTATTTGGTGCTAGACACAAAACATTGTTGATGATTTGTTACAACGATCATCTATAAGTGTTGAGTGATTCAATTCTTTAATTCATAAAAGTTTGGGATCAATTATTTAATTCATCATTGTTTCCCAAGAGCAATGATCCTTTTAATTCATCATTTGTATGAATGATTTTTAAATAATGGTCAGGTAATAACTGTGTGGGGACTCCAGATGGATTTCATTGAATATAATGATTACCATTATGTATTGAGCTCTATTAATACGAGGAGTTTTAAAATTATTCATATTAAAGGTCTTGTCTTGCAACGCATTTTTGGGAGGGTGGAATTACCAGATATGGAACACATCTTGAGAAGGATGGAGTCTTATGGATCTATTGGTTTAAGTTCCCATAATATTCCCTATTTTCTTGGATTACAATGAAGAATTTAAGGCATATAGAAGTGTCAGAGTGTGAACAAATCACACTGTGGGAACGTGAAAGCGAATCACATGTAGTTAGTGTTATATTGATATCTTTAGTCGATATTAATATCACACCACAATGTCTCAACAAAATTCGGATGGTTTTTTATAGACTAAACCGTGTATGGTATTTTAATATATTTCTTGTGGTTAAACTGAGAACATTTTGTAGGTATCTTTCTAGCTAGATGAATTTTTGGAGGTGTTGATAATAAATAGTTGTGTGAAACTGAAGAGCGTACCCGTCTTGGGGCATTATACAAAAATTTGATCACTAAAAGTTAGTAACTTCTATGAGTTAGAAGAGATGTCAGGTATGGAAACATTTGCATATTTGGAGGAGTTTCAAGGATATGGATGTGTGAATATGAAGAGAATACGTGGCTTGGCGCAGTGTACAAATCTTAGGATGAAAAATGTTCATGGGTGAACTGAGTTAGAAGAGATGCCAAAGTATGGAAACATTGAAATCTTTGGAGAAGTTTTACAGTTTTGGATGTGTAAATCTAAAGACAATATGGGGCTTGGATCAATGTACAAATCTTAGGATGCTATGTATTCATGGGTTCTCCGAGTTAGAAGAGTTTTCAAAGTATGGAAACATTGGCATCATTGGAGGGGTTTTACAAATATGGATGTGGGAATCTAAAGAGCACATGGGGCTTGGCGCAGTGTACAAAGATTAGACTACTAAGTGTTTATGGGTGTTGTGTGCTAGAAGAGTTGTCAGGAATGGAAACATTGGCATATTTGGAGGAGTTTCACGAATATGGATGTGTGAAGCTGAAGAGCATACGAGGCTTGGTGTAGTGTTCAAATATTACGCTGCTAAGTGTTCACGAGTACTCTGAGTTAGAAGAGATTCCAAGTATGGAAACATCAACATCTTTGGAGGATATTTACAGATATGGATGTATGAAGTTGAAGAGCATACTGGGCTTGGAACAATGTACAAAGCTTAGGATGCTAAATTTTCATGGGTGCTTTGAGTTAGAAGAGCTACCAAGTATAGAAACATTGGAATCTAAGCTCCATAGCCAAGTAGTAACACGTCGGTGACCAACGTAGAAGTACTTTGGGCGGAATTTGGAGAAGTTTTACAGATATGGATGTGTGAAGTTGAAGAGCATACAAAGGTTGCTAAGTGTTCATGGGTGGTATGAGTTAGAAGAGATACCAAATATGGAAACATTGGCATCTTTGGAGGAGTTTTACGGATATGGATGTGTGAATTTGAAGAGCATACAGGGCTTGGTGTAGTGTACAAATATTTGGCTACTAAATGTTTATGGGTGCTATGAGTTAGAAGAGATTCCAAGTATGGAAACATTTGAATCTTTGGAAGAGTATCACAAATACGGATGTGTGAAAATGAAGAGCATACGGGGCTTAGAGCAATTTACAAAGCTTAGGATGATAAATTTTCATGAGTTATATGAGTTAGAAGAGATGCCAAGTATGGAAACATTAGCATATTTGGATAAGTCTTAAGGATGTAATGTCCCTAATCCGAAACCCATTTTTAATTGTACATATAGGCTGCTCAGTCATTAGTACTAATTGTAAATGTAAATGTACATATAGGTTGTTGAGCCATTAGCACCAAGTTTTGGTTTTGTGTGCACTTGAGTAGTGTGTGGGGATTGATATCAAAGAAAGGGTGTACATATTCCATAGTGTTGTGTGCACCTAGGTAAGTGCAAGTGGTTTTCACATCAAGGAAATGGTGCATACATTTCATAACGTCATGTGCACTTGAGTAAGTGTGCGGGGTTACCTTCAAGTGTGCATCGAAGCGATATATATATATATATATATATATATATATAGGGTAGTGTGATTATCCTTGTAAAATGAAATCACACTCAAGTTATTAATAATATCACATCACTACATGTAGAAAACTCAGACAAAAAGAGATGGGGGGATAAACTCCACTGAAAAAGGGAAAAGTGGGCGCTAAGCCAAGGGGGCTTAAGCCAAAGGGAATATTTTATTAATATTTCTGAAAAGTGTAACTTACGAATAACTATTTATCCTAAGTTCCCAAGGGATGGGAATGAGTCACTAAGTGGCTAAAGTTGGTTTTGAAGGTGAAAAATGTCCAGTTTAAGGAATACAATATATATTGATGGCCTTAGTGTATTTTAGAGGGTTCATTCTTTAGGGGATTTTTCAGACCGTCAGTCCTCCGGGAGATCGAGAGCTAACTACCATTGTATAACCATGTGATTGGGAACAATGGGTTTTTTGGTCGAAGAGGTAGGTTGTAAGACCTGTGGGAATTCTCTCCAAGTGGAGATTTTTCGTCAAAGAGGATGGTTGTCAAGCCCATGAGAATTCTCTCCAGGTGAGAGTTTTTATAGGAATTGTTCCCTAGTGCACTGGGCATTAGTTATAATGCTTAGATACTTCCTATAAGACCTATTGCTAAATCCATGGAAGGGAAGCAGGGAAGTCGAGGAATTGTTAAGCAGAGAAGGAGCACACTTCCTAGGGTGAGATAGGCATGTCGGGAATGAGAGAATGTAAGCTAGTTGTAGTGGTTGGCACTTTAGACTAATAAATTCTGTTGATTATCAGACCTTATCCTAGCATTAAGAACCCTTTTTCCCCGGTGGAGTTTAAGCCCCATCTCAGGGGTGACCTGTTGCAGAAATTTATGAGAAACAAAGTCTATATCTGTGAGGAATGTATGAGTTCTACACATAGTTCATGACTTTTCATAAAATATAAGTGTCCTTTATGTTCTTGTCTCATTTACTATGTGATTAATTATCTATGTTTGATATGGGTTTAATTCGTGTATGATGTTGCATATATGTAATTGTTGTTATTCTATATAATGATGCTTGCACATGTAAGTGTGGTGTTGATATTCAATATTTGTAGTTGTACATGCTGACTATGGTAGAGGTTATTAGTTATTTATGTTAAGTTAACCTTATATTAATGGTTATGAGTATTCGAGGCAAGGCTAGAATTGTCGTACGGACATGAAAATAATATGTGAGTGCAAGAGGTTTCACATGTTGTGCATGCAAGGAGAATATAAATGATGTGTGGCACCAGAACGATTGTGCATGTAGTAGTAACCAAGTGTTCAGAGTGGCTACATGTGCAGTAATGTTTGTGTGCTCAGCATGCATGTGTGTGTAGTTGTATTGTGTTGCTTACATTGTTATAAGTTTTGTCAGAGGAGGAAAGTTGTGTGGTGCAACTAGCTTGGCATCATGCATGTTACTTCAAGTAATTATGCGCAGACCAATGTTATAGAGTAGAATCTATGCATTAGATTTTGGAATAACATCACTATGTAATAAGCAAGGTACATTACATTGTGGTATCAGAGCTATACTTTGGCGATTTTGACGTAACGAGACTAAGCTAGGTGAATGGGTACATTACAGATTGGTATCAAAGCATGTTGTTGAGTATTGGTAATGAGGGGAGCGTTGCATTGTGGTATCAAATCTATTGATTCAACACTAGACTTGTATGGATGAGATATCGACAAGAAGTTGCAGAGCTATTGGTTCAACACTTGACTCATATGGTCCAGAGATCGACAAGAAGTTGCAGAGCTATTGGTTCAATATTGGATTGGTATGGGCCAAAGGTTAGCATGAAATTGTTGTGCGCACTAATTATTGGTGCCACACAATGTAGAGTTTATTGTGCACAGAACAATACTGGTGTATGGTGCAAAGCTATGACACGCACAAAATATTGATTCACGGGTGTGCACACTAGAATTTGGAATGTTAAAATCATCCAAGGAATCAGAAGAAAGGATTCTAACAAAATGGTGTAGATTTTTCATGAAGTTGTCACATGAATTCATCTAACAAATATTATTTCCTGCACATTTTGCAAAATTAACAACGATTAGAGAAGGATGTAATCAACGAAGAAAGTAAAAGAGCATGGAAGATGGACAAAGAACTTACAACCATGATGATAAATTTAGTTATTTGTATGTCAGTTTGGGTTTTGATGGTACATAATCCAAGGAGGAGTGCATAAACTTGGTAAAAACCATAAAGGGACTACAAAACAATGTCCAAAGCTACAAAGTTGGTAATGAAAGGATTATGAAATCCAAGGAGCAGCAAGATGGATTCAATATCAAGTTGATGCAAAGTTTGGATAGAATAGAAAAAAAAATGGACAAGAAGACAGATTCAAGAAAGTTAAGAAGTCACAGGTCTCATGGTGAAAGAAGAAAAACAAGAATTGTTGATAGGAATCACCATCAGCCTTCAATACATTCATTGAGGAGAGTGTGTAGTAGCTCAATCGCATCTCTTCTTAGGAAACATAAGAGGAGGTCTGAGGTGGATGAGTTATAGGGAGAAATGAATAAGACTAAGCATTCTACCTTTGATGGTGAGCACAAGAAGGATGAATATGCAAAGACCTCATTGTTGGGTATGAGGAAGTACTTCTAGCTGCATAATTACTATGTGCAAGCATAAGGAATAATTTCCATCTATTAGCTAAAGTAAAAAACATTGATGTGGTGGGATCAGTTCATGGAAGTGCAACACATTAATGAGAATAAATTTACTTAGAGGTAGTTCAAAAGGTATTTTCAAAAGAAATACTTAACCAAGTCATATTATGACAAGAAAATGAAGGAGTTCTTTGAACTCAAGCTTGGGAGTATGACAATAGAGGAGTATGAAAGAAGATTCTTAGAATTGTTGAAATATGTTGCATTCATCAAGGATGTGCAAGTTAAAATTCAGAGGTACCTGAGTGGGATGCCATCATTTATCAGTGATAATATACAATATGATGATCCACAGACATTGGAGGAAACCATAAGGCGCACTAAATGTATTTATGATCAACAAAAAAGAAAACTGACTTTCCAAAAGGCTTGGGAAGACAAGATGAAAAGAAAGGTGGAACAAAGGAAGAACGAGACTAAGCAACCATTTTTTCAGAAATACACAACCAACTTCCAAGGAGACCAGAATGGCTAAGACGGTGGGGAAAATACAAAGGCAACAACCTATTCAATGTTGGGGTTGTGGCATAGATAATACGTACATAGATTTCACTCAAAGAAATGAAAAGACAAGGATTTCACACAATGTATAGAAGGTTGCGATAGTTGAATATGAGGGTAGAAATGTACCAAGGATCTACACAGCCGTAGATAACAAGAAAGTTGAGTTTCAATCACACATGATTTAAGTGGAAGGTAAGATTAAAACAAACCCATTGCTATTTTAATTGATTCAGGAACTAGTCATAGTTATCTAGATCCTAAGATGGTGGAAAGATTCCAATTTCCAAGAAGAAAGCTTGGAAAATCTTGGTTGGTGTAGTTACCTACAGGGAAAAAAAGGAAAATTAACGAGGTGGTTAAGGCATGTCCAATGGATATGAACGAACTGTACACAAACGTTTATTTGAATATCATACCTTTGGGCTCGTATGATTGTCTCATTGGAATGGATTGGTTGGACCAACATCATGTCGTTATATATGGTTACAATAAGGCATTTACTTTCTTGGATGAGGAAGGAAACCTAAGAACAGTTCAAGGCATTCCCGTAGTTGTAACTATTAGAGAAGTTTCATCCTTGCAATTGAAGAAAAGTTGCAGGAAAGGATGTCAAGTATTTGCAACGCAGATGGAGGAGGAACCTAAGGATAAAGTGTCAAATGATAAAGATTGCACAGTACTAAAAGAATTTGAAGATGTCTTTAAATAAATACTAGGGATGCCACTGAAAAGAGATATCAATTTATCTATAAATATGATTCCTACAATAGCCTTTGTATCCAAGACTCCTTATAGGATGAGTACGCCAGATTTGAAGGAATTGGAGATGCAATTTGAAAAGCTTCTAAAGAAGGGGTATATACGCCCAAGTGTGTCACATTGGGGTGACCTAGTATTATTTGTGAAGAAGAAGGATGGTAAGTTGAGGCTTTGTATTGACTTCAAGTATTTGAACAAAGTGACAATAAAGAAAAAGTATCCTTTTCCAATGATAGATGACCTATTTGACCAGCTGAGGGGTGCACAAATATTTTCAAAGATTGATCTCAAATATGAATATAATTAGCTGAGAATTAAAGATGAATACATCATCAAGACTACCTTCAAAATGAGGTACGAACATTGTGAGTTCATCGTGGTGCCATTCGAGTTGTAAAATACACCAGTTGTCTTCATGTGTTTGATGAATGGAGTTTTCAGAAATTACTTAGATAAGTTTATCATTGTATTTTTGGATGAAAATCTTATTTACTCAAAGTCTGAAGAATAACATGTGCAACACTTGAGGATGGTGTTGTAGATATTGAGATAACATCAGTTATCTTCCAAGTTGATCAAGTGCTCATTTTACCAAAGGAAGAATCATTACTTTGGTCATGTTATTTCCAAGGAAGTAATAGTTGTGTATCCAGAAAAGATAAAGGCTATTGAAGAATGACCAACACCAAGAAATTTCGCATAGGTGAGATCCTTAATGGGGCTTGCAGGTTATTATATGAGGTTTATGGAAGGTTTCTCGAAGATTGTGCACCCAATCACATCCTTGCAGAAGAAAGGTGTGTGATTTGAATGGACTACATATTGTGAAAGGATTTTCCAACAGTTGAAAAGTTTGTTGACTAGTGTGCCAATAATAAGGATTGTTGATCCAGATGAAGAGTTTGTTGTGTCAAAACTTCATGCAAGGAAGGGATCGATGGATTCTTTAGTTAGAATGGGCATGTGGTGTGATACGAATCAAGGAAATTAAAAGAGCATGAAAGAAACTATGCTACTCATGATTTTGAATTGGCATCCATAGTGCATGCCTTGAATATGTGGATACACTATTTCAAGGATAAATTTTTGAGTTGAGGATAGACCCTAGTGGTCTAAAATATTTGTTTGGACAAGAAATTTTAACTTCTATACAAATCATGATCCAAATACAGTAAAACTGGCTTCTATTCAATAAACAAATATGTTGAAATTATAAAATGCAGACTGAAAACAAGCTTTCTAGAATGGTGGTGGCTTATCTCTGAGAAGAGATGTGATGGTTATGCTTATTCGCAAGAAGATGATTACAATGAGGTTTTGAAATCATTTTTAAAATAAACATGAATGCAAAAACCCTATACATCCAAAAAATTAACCCTAGGAGATGAAGCACCAAAATTCATGTGGGCCATGTTGGGGTAAGTTAGTACATCAACTTCCCGGGGTTGTAAATTTTGCATACGAACTTTTTTTTAGGCACATGATAGTCCGTTGGAAAGGTATATCCGAGGACTACACATTATTCCATCAAACTATGTATTAGAGTATAGTGTGACTGTGGCGGGCCCAAAAAACCCTGTTTAGGGACTCAAAACGACCCCGAAAGTTCAGGGCCGAAAGTTTAGGGCCCGAAAAGCTAGAAAAAAAACTGCCAAAATGAAATACTGCCAAGATGAGATAAATATAATAGGTGGGTGGCCATCGATATACACTTGAATCAATTCTCTCCCCTTAGGAAGAAATGGTCTCCATTGCGTTGAGTTCCCCCATCAGATGAGGAAAATTCTGTTGAAAACACTACGAGGCCTAGACTCATATACAAAATGACGTTTCCATAAATAATGTTGGCCTAAAAGAACATGAAAAACTTCAAGGGGAGAAACATCACACAATACATCATATTTTAAGGGATTTATGCCATATGACAGGCGACACTATTGGCTGACGTGAAGATTGATCTCTTGGCGGAGCCATCAGATGGTGTAGGCATGTGGGTGTGGCGTTGTCGGTAGGGATAGCTTCTTGACGACCTTCACTGATATGAGTTTCTTCTGGATACCACTATAAATGATGAAGTGCATTGGGGTGCCTTTAACCCACATCTATGAATGAGAAAGGTAATCTCCTTCCTCTGGCTCATCACGTTCACCGGGTTGGATCTTGGTGGTAGAAACCATGGCACCGGGTTCCACATCAATTATCTGTCTCCCCTTTTTTGGTTTTGAATCAAAGTAAGAACCCACATCTGATTCATATGCTTTCACCTCAGCCACCAATGAATTATTTGAGCGATAATCAATAGTGTTATGCCATGGGATCTTATGGAAGTCGCACCACTTCCCGGCATCTTTCTTCATCTTTCCATTGTCCTTCTTTGCTTGTGTCTTAGACTGGTTTTCCTGAGGATTTTCTTGTTTTCTCTTCCCTTTGTTCTGCGAGTTGTGGCTACCTTTTCCCTTATTCTACTGTGAAGGGTTCCCAAACCCAAACTGTCATGTCTTTTGTTTAAGATTCTACTTGATGTTGATGGCATATTGATAGGTCGTGCCCAAGGTCGAGATGTCCAGGAAATCCATTTATTTCTGGATGTATCTATGCATACAACCACGATACTTAAGCACCACATGTCACTCAGAATATTTGATACCCATCTTGGTGCGCAAGGTATGGAATATATTTGTGAAATGTGGCACTGCTTGGTCCCTTTCCTATTGCAGTGTGGTCCATTTTGTATACAGGTCATCATAACTTCCAACAACATAGTATTTTTCCTTAATAGCATCCTTGAAGGAGTCCCAAGTCAGTGTGACTATAAATAATAAGGGTTCATCTATTTCCTTTTCCTCACAAAATTTCTCCCACCAATATTTGACATGGGGAATGGCTTTGAGGAGCGCAAAAGTAACATTTTCTCTATTTGAAAAGTTATGGACGGAAAAATACCCTTCTAGCAGATTCAACCATTTGTCTACACCATCTGTGTCTATCTGACCTTCAAATATAGGAATATCAAATTTTATTTTTACCTTGAAGGGGGTGGCGCCTCTGCAATAGGAAGATGCATCGCCTATTGGTAGATGCCGAAGGATTTGTGCAAAATTATCCATTATCTCATTCATCTATTATGCGAGGGCTTCCTCGAGCAACAATTTGAAAGGATCTCTTGTCCCATAGTGTTTCTTTTCTCCCTCCATGAAAGGATTCTTGGGCATGCAAGAGATTTTGTCCTCAAGAGAAATAAGTTCGAGACCCAACTCTTTGTACCCTGACCTCGTCAGGGAGATGCACTAAGAACGACAAGGAGCAGACCACTCTGATACCAATTATCTGGATTTTATGAGCAGAATGAAATGAACACAAATTATTATTATTATCAACATAGAGACACAAGGAACAATAACAAAGATATAGTAAAATTGGCTTCTATTCAATAAAGAAATATATTGAAACTATAAAATGCAGATTGAAAACAAGCTTACTAGAATGGTGGAAGCTTATCCCTGAGAAGAGATGTGACAGTCGCGTTCATTCACAAGAAGATGATTACAATGAGGCTCTGAAGAATGTTTAAAATAAACATGAATTCCAAAACCATAGACATCCAAAAACCTAACCCTAGTAGATGAAGTGCCAAAATTCATGTGGTTTCCATTGGGGTAAGTTAGTACATCAACTTCTTGGGGTCGTAACTTTTGTATACAATCTATGTTTTAGGTGCACAATAGCTTGTTGGAAAGGTCTATTCGAGGAATACACACTATGTATTAGTATACAGTGTGAGTGTGGTGGGCCCAAATAAAATGTTGTTGAGGGCCTCAAAATGACCTCGTAAGTTTAGGACCTGAAAAGATAGAAAAAAACTTCCAATATGAGCCATTTACAATAGATGGGTGGCCACTGATATCCACTTGGATCAAAGCAGATGGTTGGAATTCCTCAATGATTATGACTTTGACATAATTCATATAAGAGGAATTGAGAACAAGGTGGTTGATGCACTTAGCAAGAGGGTTCATGTGATGCATGCTACAACCATTAGCATGAATGAATAAGATTTGAGTGACATAATTTTAGAGGTTTCCAAATCAGATTGACGCTATTATGGCAAGGTATTTCGCAAAAAAAATTGGAAGGTTATGAGATAAAAGAGGATGGAGTCCTCATGTATAGCTGCAGAGGTTATGTGCCAAATGTTCAGGAGTTGAAAAACATGTTATTGTCAGTGATGAATAAAGTTCCTTATACATGACACCTAGGCTACCATAATATAATTGTATCGGTCAAAAAAAAATACTATTGGCCATGCATGAAAAAGGAGGTTGTTGATTTTATTTTTAGATTCCTTGAATGTCAAAAGGTCAAGGTTGAGCATAGACATCCAACTAGTTTGCTACAACCTTTTCCCATTCTTGAGTGGAAGTGGGAATTTGCAACCATGTATTTCATCACTAAGTTTCCTAGGATTGTTAAGCAACATGATTCTATTATGGTAGTGATGGACAAACTTACTAAATCTACCTATTTTATTCCATTGAATTCAACTCACAAGTGTTACACAATATTTCACTCTCTAATGGGAGAATGGGATCGATCGAGGAGGAAATCGGATCGAACACTTGGGTTTCGCTCTCTAGTAAGAGAGTGGGATTGATTGAGGATGGGATCAGATCAACCACTTTGTCAACTGGTTCAACTAAGGACATGACCATATTGACTACATGATCAACCAGACTTACCGACGAAGGGACTCGATTGATCATTCCATCAACTATAGGTGGGTCAAGAGTAAGCTTGAAATAAGAAGCTGGAAGTTGAGGCTGTGAAATAGTCATGTCTTCCAGGAATTTTGAGGCTTCTTCCACATGAGGGAAAAGATGAGTTAGATGAAACCCTTTGCATAACATACATGGGAACTTGGCTCTACTTTTCTTCTTCCCAACTATATCATGACTAGTTGACGGGAAGTCATCAACATGTTGTTAAGAGGCTAACGACATGGGTTGGCGAGGGTGTGTAGACCATGCTTATATAACCTTGGATAGACAAGGGAAATCCTTAAGAATATGGATACCCTTGCAAATCCTGTAGGGGTACTTGGGCTTACGGGTTGTTTGTGTGTTCTTGGCATCATCAACACTCCCAGCACGATCAACAGTAACTGGTTTCTTTCCAACATGTCCGACAGTGGTTGGAATTTTGGACCCTTGCTTATTTTTCTTCTTCTTATTCTTCATTTTCTTCTTCTTCTTATTCACCGGGTTACTAGCTTGATATATTTCACTCCGTGAAGAAGATGAAACAGAAGAAGACCTTGCAAATAAATAAGGTGAAGGAGATCTTACTAGTGAAGAAGGCGAAGGATCAACATGAGGTTGAAGTTCTTTGGGGGGAGTGGTTACAAATGACGCACTTGCTGCATTCGGGATTACCTGAGTGGAAAACAACCACACCGACAATCCAATCGTGAGGCCTGGAAGGCTCAAAGTAGCGATGTGAGGAGGACCAATGTTTTCGCAAGATGGAAAAAAAAAGGTTCCCCTAGAGCAGGGGTTCCTTCATTGGTCATTTTGGGAACTAATGCCATTAAAACCAATATCCAATCTAGAGTCCACTAGGGAAAACAAACAACACACGCTAAAAATCTAGTAAGCAAGCAAGCAAACAAAACCTTCTCACAATGAACGCACTAGATGGTGATGAAATCCAACGTCGTGGGAACAATGTAAGAAGGGGTTGAGATAGAGTGGGTGGAAAATATATGTTGACGACCTGCTTAATGGACTTACGCATTGGTGCAATCTCCCACACATAAACATGGGTATACCCTCCAAGGAGCCCGAGTGAGTTTGGCCAACGTCGATTCCAGGTACCGTGAAGACTTGCCCCTCCATAGTCACCTTGTGTAAAGACCCTAAAGAGATAGGCCACTAAGGTTACCAATTACTACAATGATTCCTGGGGAAACAGTCAGCAGTCTGATACACGGCGCACGCACAAAGGCAGGGTATCTAGCCCGAAATCAACTTGAAAGGCTTCCACTCATCATTGTGGGTATACCTTCAAGAAACCCCCATAATATGCGCAATATCTACATCAAGACCAACAAAGCAAGGTGAGTAAATCTGCCAGTCTCAATGCTACCTCATGATTGACCCTTGTGTTAGAAGGGCTTCCCAGGACAAAATGTAGCAAGTGGATTTCACCGCTCCCTAATGCAAGATTCTATGTTTGTTTGTAGCTTTTGAAAGTTATCTTTCACACCTATTCCAAAGCCCTACAACTAATCTAATGTAGGTTTTCTACTAGAAAATATAAAAATGTCTAATCAATTTTTATAAGCGTTTTATTTTGTGGTTGTAGTTACTCAAAAGGAAAATGGTGTGGACAATATGGTGTTTTGACTGACTAGAAATTTATGCAAAGAGATGAATATGCAATCTTTTCATTTCGATGAAAGCTATGCTACGAGAATGAGAAAAAATTTATCCTTCCCATATTCACAATGTCCCAAAATTTAACTACACTCATCAATATCAAGATCCTTAAGAAATGAGAAAAATAGATTGTACACCAATACACGATTTATGCCCCTCCCCAACCATGAGGGGAAAAACATTTCAGAATTTAAGACCAAAAAATGCCTAAAACCATGCAATTTCACTACTTCAAATGCAAGATGCCCCCAATCTAATATAAAGAAAGAAATTAAAACTTTTTGTTTCAAAGACAGCTAAAAAAAATAGCAAATCGACATGAAACAAAGCAACCCAAACAATTTTCTCTTTTAACACAAACTATTCAATCAAAGAAAAAAAAAGGTTCTTTCACCAAACAATTCTAAAGAAAAAACAATGCTTTGTAACAGAAAGACACTCAAATCAAGAGACCAAATCTTTCAAAATACATAAAAGAAAAAATGGTTAAAAGCAGATCAAAAAAATTTCAAGCAGACTGTAATCAGACCCAACAAATCACCCCATAACCAAATCCAAGGTCTGGGTAAGGAAAAACCCATCAAAACTCAAAGTTTTCACAATTTCTGCAGGTTGTAGACTAACACAGTGCGGAAATCCCTGATCGTTGCAGGCAAGAAATGGGTAGGGTATGGGGTTTCTGCAATAGTATAAAAAGGTAGGGTGCGGGAATCCTAATTCGTCGCACTGTCCCTGATGCAGGAGCATCGCCAAGACATCAAGCGAGCCAACGCGGAAAGCAGATGACAGCTAGATAAGCCAGCACAAATTTTGAAAACACTTTGGAATTGTTGCGCAAATCTTAAATGAGCCATTAAGAAAAGGCACACTTGTATATTATAAATGGACCTTGAGTGGATTGCTCTCATCCTTAGTAGGTAGGAGGCATTTAAGATAGTTAATTTAAAGTAGATAGAATTTAATTCTAGACTAAACAGATTGTAGAGCGCAAGAGGGAAACGGGATATAGACACCCTCATTATGCATTGTAACATAATTGGAGTTAGAAGCATTTGAGAAAGAGCATGTAGAGAACTTTGTAAGAACACCCATGTACAGATATTTGAATTAATAGAAGAAAGCTTTGATTCAAATTCATGGTTTTGTGTCTGTTCTCTGTGTATTGATGTTGATATGCTCATGAATGTTTGCTTCCAGTTATACATTTGCTTTTATATGCTATGTATATGATTTCATGTCTGAATTGATGTCTGAGAGGGTGAAGGAATGAGTTTCAATTGTTTTTCTATTTGAGCCAGAGGATTCCTGCAAGGAGTGCAGTTGAAGTGTCCGCAAGGAGTGCATTGACAGAGGGTTCAAATAGAGATAGCCTTTGTTCTCATTCATCCTAAAGGTGAAGTTGGGCACAGGAGTTGTGCAAGGAGTGCGCAGGCCAAGTAAAGTTTAGGGTTGTGAACCTGAGTGAATCGTTGAGAGACTACTGCTGTAGGCATGCGCAGAGTCGAAGACTTCAACACTTAGACATGGTTGAAGGGGTTGCGGCAAGGAGTGCGTGCACAAGGTTTTCTAAAGGACTTGGAAGTAGGGGAAAATCTCAGGAGGGATAGGCCTTCAAAATTCGTTGAAGGACAGCACAGAGAAAGTTGTTCCTTGAAGGTTGGTGAGAAGCGTCATAAGTTTACGCGCAGGAGGATAAGTGTCGGAGGAGGAACACTTAGTTATTTCACAGGAACCACCAGGGAAGAGTGGACGGTCGGTATTCTCCGAAGAGAATTCGCAACATCCTGTGGTCCGTCAGATCTCACAAAGGTGCAGGGATATACGGCGTCATATTCTCTAGAGGTTCGAAGCTCAGGAGGGGTAGAGCCGTTGATCAGGGCCACGAGGACCGTTGGATCTACACATATATCATGTATTGGGGTTTCGTAGATCGAAACTCCAAATTATTGCAACAGGAATCGCGATATCGCGATACGTGATATCCCGACAGTCGAAGGACAGTGTGTGGGCCACAACGGAGTCGACGAGTGGAGGACAGGTGGCACAAGCTTCGGGGTTTCATGGCTAGAAGTCCTAATGAAATAGCATCAAGATTCACGAAATCGCGAACCCCAAATTCCTGATAGAGGTGACAAGACGTTGAAAGGTCAACTCGCACGCGTGTCGGATAATCGGCATATCGGGAGTCGGAAGTCGGTAAAACGAAGTGTCAACATCACGAGTAGTGAAATCACGATAGGAGAAGTCCCGACAAAGTAAGAGAAGGAGTCAATGTTGACTTATATCAGTGTGCAGGGATTCGAGGGTGCAGTGCTCGACCATTGACCCCACGATACCGTGAAGTCCGATCTCCCGATTATGACAAGGGGATCGCGCGAGAGTTCTGTGGGTGTGGATTTCCTGATAGGGAAATAGAAGAACCTTTGAGTTCTTCGGGCAGAGGGAGAAGAGAAGATCCTGTGAAGCGGGCGTGCCTGTGGGTGCATGCTGCGTCAGTTTGGTATCAGAGCACAGAAAGGTTCTTTTCTTTCTATAGCAGATAAGGGGAGAATTCACCATGCCACCGAGAAGACATAGACAATCACCCGATCCAGAGGACAGGGAAGTGTTGCGAAGAGGAGGCAGGCAGATGGAAGATCCAGCCATAGAGAGACAAATGCATGATCTGCGAGCAAGACTCGAAGATATGGAGACAACACAAAGATGCACAGCCAGTGCGATGGATCTGGGTGATTCCGATAGCGAAGTCGAGGCTGAACGTGAAGAGGAAGTTGCAGCCGAAGATGCATCAAACAAGCATTTGATCAAAGCTATTGCCAGGATGGGTGCAAGAGCAAAGATGGACATTCCAGTTTACGAGGGAAACTTGGATGCAGAGGAGCTTCTAGACTGGATTAGAACTCTTGACACATACTTCGACTATGAAGACGTCGAAGAGGACAAGAAAGTCAAGCATGTTGTCACACGCTTGAAGGGACATGCAGCATTGTGGTGGGATGAACTACAAGCTGACAGATGCTGCAAGGGCAAGCAGAAGATCAAAAGCTGGGACAGGATGATCGCGAAGATGAAGGTGAAATTCATCCCCAGGGACTATCAAATTACTCTATTCAGGAGAATGCAGAACCTCAAACAGAAGTTGATGACAGTGAAAGAATACACTGAGAAATTCTACAGACTGAACATCAGGGCAGGTCATCAGGAGAGCGATGATGAGAAAGTTTCCAGATATATGAATGGCCTGAGATATGATATCCAGTATGATATGAGAATGGATACCATCCGAACGGTGGAAGATGCTTATCATATGGCTCTGAAAGCTGAAGAAAAGCTGAGCCAAAAACAAAGTTAGAGGGGATGAGGCAGAAGTCAGCCTAGAGGCAAAGCAGTTGCCCGGGATAAATTCCAGAAGCCCAGGGAGGAATGGAAGAAACCTCAGGGTAGAAAAGAGAGAGGTGGGACCTCACAGAGAGGGCCATATGTTGAACAGAGAGGACAACATAATGAGCAGACAAGAGATTATGCTGACAACAACACTTTTCCTCGTACTAGAGGTAGGGGAAGAGGAAGAGGTGGAGTAATCACATGCTTCACATGCAGGAAGAATGGGCACAAGTCTTACAAGTGTCCAGAGAAAAAGAAGGACATTGGAGAAGATCACATCACCGAAGCGCAGAGGCAGGATGTTGAGGCAGAAGACACAGAAGGCAGAAGATCGCTCATGATGCGAAAAGTCCTTTTGACACCTGAGAAGGAGGTGGAAAGTTCAGTCCAAAGGACCAGAATTTTCAGGACTGCGTGCAAGACCAAGGACAGGGTATGCAATGTCATCGTAGACAGTGGTAGCATGGACAATCTCATTTCTACAGAGATTGTAGAGAAGCTGGAGCTGGAGACGACTGATCATCCAAGCCCATACAGAGTATCGTGGCTACAGAAAGGACACCAGGTAACTGTCACTAAACAATGTTTAGTTGAATTCAAGATAGGTGGATATAATGATAAGATATTGTGTGATGTTATTCCCATGGATGTTTGTCATCTATTACTGGGTAGACCATGGCAATATGACAGGAATGTGATTCATGATGGGAGAATGAACACATACACCCTAGAAAAGAATGGGAGGACACACATGTTTCTTCCGATTAAGGATAAGGAGGTGAAACCGGAGGTAAGAAACACAGTACTTCTCATGAGTGGGAAGGAACTTCTTACAGAGGTTAAGAAGAAGGAGGATCCACAGTTCTTTGTGGTCAGAAAACCAAAGATTGTTCTGACTAGCACAAGAGTGGATGATTTACCAAATGAAATTCAAGAACTGCTGGAAGAGTTCACTGACATAATAGTGGACGAATTACCTCGTTCGTTGCCACCGATCAGGAGTATGAGTCATCATATAGATCTCATACCAGGATCCAGTTTGCCAAATAAAGCCGCGTACAGATTGACACCGCAGGAGAGTGAGGAGGTTAAAAGGCAATTCTAGGAGTTGTTGGACAAAGGTTTAGTCAGGGAGAGCTTGAGTCCATGTGTTGTTCCAACAGTACTCAGTCCGAAGAAAGACGGAGGTTGGAGGATGTGTACTGACTTGAGGGAGATAAATAAGATAACCATCAGGTACAGATTTCCATTGCCGAGGATGGATGATCTGATGGATTGCCTGTGTGGAGAAAAGTACTTTTCAAAGATTGATTTGAAAAGCGGATATCACCAGATTCGCATGAGAGAAGGTGATGAATGGAAGACGGCATTCAAAACCAACGAAGGGTTGTATGAATGGCTTGTTATGCCGTTTGGCTTAACAAATGCACCGAGTACCTTCATGAGGTTGATGAACGAATTCCTGAGGAAGTTCATCGGAAAGTTTGTCATTGTGTATTTGGATGACATACTGTTTTTCAGTAAAACAGCAGCGGAGCATCTGAAGCATTTGGCTACAGTAATGCAGAGACTACAGCAGGAGAAGCTGTTGATAAATATGAAGAAGTCCTCATTCATGAAGACAGAGATCATTTACTTGGGATTTGTTATTTTGGAAAATTAGTTGAGGATGGATCCAGATAAGGTGGAGGTAATTAAGAATTGGCCATCACCGAAGAATATTTTAGAGGTGAGAAGTTTTCATGGTTTGGCTAGTTTCTACCGAAAATTCATCAGGAATTTCAGTGGAATCAGCGCAGCGATGATGCATACAGTGAAGAAGCGGCATAAGACTTTTCACTTGACAACAGAGGCTGAGAAAAGTTTTAACCTATTGAACGAGAAGATCACAGAACAACCAGTTTTGGTGTTGCTGGATTTCCAGAAAACATTTCAGGTGAAATGCGATGCAAGTGGGTTTGCAATAGGGGTAGTCTTAAGTCAATGTAATGTCCCCACTTTGGGACATCATCACAGTGCAGAGGGTTATGATGACCAGAGTAGCTAGATGGAGGTTATAGTGAGTACAGGGGTATTTGAGAGGCATTATGGGGTCCAACTTGCATTGATGATCATATTCCATCATTATGAGCCATTTCGCATAGGTTGGATTTGGTTTCGTTGCATTCTGACGATTTCCATGATATTGACTATTTTGAGCTATAAGTCAATGGAATTCATTGAAGAGGTCATTTTGGGCACATTACTTGGAGGAACCTCTCAGTGTAATAGCTCATTAGAATCGAGAGGAGCAACACTACAGGATAGGATGGCTAGAAGTGATTT
>ML776925.1:387329-416565 GCA_009831015.1 Picea engelmannii
TATTGCATATGGTTGAGGTATGTTCCATGGTTATCTCTTTCTGTTATTTGCTGCATACACACATATAAACACATCTAAAAGGTAGATCAGCAAAGTGTTTGACGAAATACCTCACTCAGAAAAAGTTTTAAAAAGACACCAAATCAGTGATGATCCTTGCATAATGGCTTGGGATCATTACAGTGGTATCAGAGCTTAAATCCTGCAAACCTGAGGGGTGTTTATGGATAGTTGGAAGGAGATGGATTTGTTTTACCTTGCTAGAGAGAGTATGATCTGTAAAGGGGAATATTACACCCTTGGGGAGGAAACTAGGGCTCAATTGACATTCCAACAGTTTTTATCTATAAAAAATCCTAGGTGGAGCAAAGAGGAGATTACATATTGGGTCAACATAGCAGAGGAAAAAAAATCTATGGATATTTTGGACTTTACTAGAGAGATTGTTGAGTGTGATAAGGAATATCAAAACCTCAATGAGATTCTCAAAGATCTAGTGACATTCCATCATTTTGTATCCTATAAAAATCCTAGCTGGAGAAAAGATGAGGTTACACATTGGGTCGGCATGGCAGATGAAAACAGAGCTATGACAGCTAGATGGAAGGAAGCACAGAGAAACCCCACACCCACGCAGCCTTGATACAGTTGCAAGGGGTTGTGGGAACCAGATCATAGGTGCATGGGTAAGGACAAGGGGCACAATGTTGAGACACACTATGACAGTGATGATGAGATGTGCAAGGATGGAGCGATAGAGGTTGATTCAGAACAGTCGGATGATGACAGTGACTCTTGCATAGAGGCTAGTGATGATGACTCTTGCACGGAGGCTACTGATGCTTGCACACTTGAGGAGAATGATGACTCTTGTGTAGTGGATAGGCAGCAGGATGGACAGGACGATAGCACTAGTGTCTCAGCAGACACGTCACATACCATTGATGACCTTATGCCTCAGCAGAGTAGTGACACTAGTGAGGAGTCACACGTGTTAGCACCTAGAGATGATGAGCTTCCTATGGGAGCCGTAACACATCTGTCACCTGTTCAGACATCCACGATAGCCATGTCATATGAGGAGATCAGTGGCACATCAGGTATGATGGATGAGCCTAGTGTGAGGGATGCACACCATGGACAGGTAGACCCACAGATCCAGGAGGACGTACTAGCAGTTAACCTCACACATACAGGTCAGTCAGAGGAGATGGAGTCACAGATGTTGGAGACTCCATTGGTTGAGTAGATTCCAGAGGATGACAGGTTGATGGAGCACTTACTTCCAGGACCGGTCTGCATTGATGAGGATGCACTTTTTAGCAGTCGGGATGACCATAACACGTGTTTGGATACATCTCTATGGGATCCAGGCGCAGAAGATAGTAGCAGGTTGAGTGCACAGGAGGATACAGCTTCTCATACAGGATACAGTGTGAGTCAGGGGGAGATGGCATCTAGTGATGAGATGCAGTGGCATACAGGAGTACCCAACAACACGGTAGACAGTGGAAAATTCAGCACATCATCTTATGCAGAGGGTGTTTTTGGGGATTCTAGAGTTGGCACTAGCAGTGAGAGGCATGAGGGGGTACCCCATCATGACTATGATCAGGAGTCACACCACTTAGCAGCACAGTTGGGAGTTAGTGAGGCTATGATCAGGGCATCCACTAGACATATTGATGACATGCATACAGTGATGGCAGCTTACGGTTGGAGAGCATCAGTGGCACAGGGTAGCTCAGATGGAGGATTTTCCATGAATGATTTTCACACTCTTCGAGAGAGAGTGTTTATGATGAGGACTGACTACCAACAGTTGTTGATAGACAGAGACTACCTACTGGGGATTGGTGAGTTGTATCATAGGGCCCTGACGGGGTAGGAGTTGGAGGTAGACCGACTCACTCGGGAGTTGGAGAGAACTCGAGGATTCTTGAGAGGCACAAAGACTGCCCTTCAAGAATCAGAGTCTATATCAGATGGGTCTCTTGAGGAGATTCGTTAGAGATCCACTTCATTTGTCTTAGTGGACAGTCAGATGTATCAGTCAGTCACATTGACAGAGGATGTTGATGATCTAGTAGAGGAGCACCAATCGATTGGGGACTCTTCCATTTGTGTCTTGGGAGTGGTTGATCTCCATATAGAGACTGATTCAGCTGTACGCCCAGGATCTATGATGCAGCATGAGTTTGTGGGAGATGACATGAGTATGCCAAAGCATACCATGATGAGTGATAGCTCACAGAGAGATGCCAAGTTGTATGGTGGCATTCAGAGGGGTGTAGTGCCTTGCAGGGAGGAGACACATATAGGGGAGCATGCAGGTGCCACTCCTTTGCAGCAGCATATGATTTTGAGACCTCACCTTCACTATTTTAGAAATTTCCTGGGTGAGGGGAGATGGAGAGTGGTTTACCAATAGTTGGAGGAGTTTCTTCCGATTGTACCTGATGATTGGGGTTTAGTGATGACTACAGGCGAGCAGTTATCATGGATATTGATGGACGATATTCTGGTCGAATCCTTAGGATTGACCAAAGCATGTGATGCCTTTCAGTCCTACAGTCAGCTGCAGATGTTTCTATTAGCCCATCCTGACACTTTTATCATAGACAACAACATGAGGAGGGATAGGCCGTGGCTGATGGCATGGAGAGTGAGTAGGCCAAGACTTCATGATTGGAGTACTTTTACAACATACAGCAGGTCAGAGGTAGACTGTGTTAGACAAACAGTTGAGACTTGGTGCGTGATGGTGAGCATCATAGACCAAGTAACGACAGATGAGAACAGATGGCTTCTGACAGTGATTAGCTTCACACAGGAACAGTTAGAGGAGATTGGAAGTGATAAAATTCCAAGCTTTCCATGGGACCTAGGAGTTCGTTTTGTTAGCAGGATGCTCATGTTGACCCAGGTTGCACTAGAGAGCCACACACTCCACCTTGGTTTGGTTTGGAGTGGGTTTGCAGGTACTTCTCCTATGGGGCGAGACCCTTCCTTTTGCGTGATTATCATGATAGGGAATGGATATGTTTGGATAGGTACTTCTTCTACAAAGATTCCTTTACAGGTACAGTTTCTGGACAGCAAGTCCGGTGGTCACAGGTGTTTCAGCTTGAGGATCTAGGAGAGGAGGATTCATGATGTATGCAAGGGGCATACAGTCATGGTCATAGTAGTGCAGTGTCAGCATGGTGACCTTCGACAGAGGTTAGCATGGGACCCAGGGATTGCAGGGTTGAGAATTTCATTGACTGACAGGGGCGAGTGGACCTTTGCAGGGGAAAGTTGTTCTAACTTTCCATTTAGCTTCAGTGTTGAGGGGAGCATAGAGTGTGAGGGAGTCTCATGGAGGTCTGGAAGCACCTCATGTTGGCATCATCATGAGAATTTGATGGAGGCCGTGTGGATCTTGGTAGAGATTTGGAGGATGGACTCATTTAAAGATGAGGCCATGTGTCATGTGTAGGAGGTTCACAGGTTTGATATCTTTGAGGACTATGCTTCACAGAGTATTGCAGTTCACTTCCTGATATGGGATCCAGGGGGTGGAGTGTACTATTGTTCGTCTTTGGAGGGGTTCTACTATGTATCCCACAGATGGACATGGGATCCTGGTATTTTATTTGAGATGATTTGATTATTGCTTGAGGACAAGCAATTTTCTAGCAGGGAGGACTGTAATGTGCCCACTTTGGGACATCATCACAGTGCAGAGGGTTATGATGACCAGAGTAGCCAGATGGAGGTTATAGTGAGTACAGGGGTATTTGAGAGGCATTATGGGGTCCAACTTGCATTGATGATCATATTCCATCATTATGAGCCATTTCACATAGGTTGGATTTGGTTTCATTGCATTCTAACGATTTCCATGATTTTGACTATTTTGAGCTATAAGTCAATGGAATTCACTGAAGAGGTCATTTTGGGCACATTACTTGGAGGAACCTCTCAGTGTAATAGCTCATTGGAATCGGGAGGAGCAACACTACAGGATAGGATGGCTAGAAGTGACTTTCAGTGGCCAGGGAAGCCACAAGGAGAGATAAGGAGCTTTTCAAAGCTAAAAAGGTTAATTAATTAATTAAAGTGATTTAATTAATTAATTAAATATTAATAAAATGAAAGTCACTTTGGAGGGACAAGGTGAGCCAAAAAGTATAAAGGAAAGGCAAAGGCCTCTTCTCATTCATTCATGTATCATCTTATTTTGATTTCTGGCTTCTAGCTAGTGAGCCCAATATTGGGGGTTTTGAGGGTTTTGACATAAAAAACCCTAGAGGACGATTCGGTGGTGAAAGATTCCACCTATCTTGTCCCAAGATTGGTCTCGGAGATGAAATACTCTCCCACACCATTCTAGTTCCAGATATACTCAGTTGCAGGAGGATTCTACATCAATTTCATGTGCAGATAGAGAGAGGGCGCACCAGTTGAGGGATTCCAGTAAGAGGGGTGCACCATCTTTGGAGAGAAATTCGTTGTAGGAGATTGGCATGACCGTTGAGGATTCTATCACTTGGGTTTTCATTGCAGGGCCTTGGACATCAGATCTAGTGCTTTCTGAGACAGTTTTATGGCTCAGATTATTTCTTGAGTAGTGGGGCGAATTGAAGAGAAGGAGGGCATTTTTGAGATCCAGATCTAGTCTGTTTGGAGGGGTTACACTTCAGATATGACCCTGAGACTTTACCTAGTGACTTGCAGTGTCTCGATCTATATTTCTGGAGAGTTTCAGAGCATTTGGAGGCCTCCTTCAGCAGGGCCGAATTATCTAGGGTTTCAGTCATCCAGTGGGGCACACCATTCAGTGGAGGATTTCAGATCTATAGAGATTGAGAGGGATCTTGGAGATTCGGTCACCTGGGTTGTTCTTACCATCACCCGATCTATCAGTTGACATATTTATTAGGGTGATTGGACACTTTTGGCAGCAGGGCTGAATTATCTAGGGTTTCAGTCATCTAGTGCGGCGCACCATTCAGTGGGGGATTTCAAATCTATAGAGATTGAGAGGGATCTTGGAGATTCGGTCACTTGGGTTGTTCTTACCATCACCCGATCTATCAGTTGGCATATTTATTAGGGATATTGGACACTTTTGACAGCAGAGCTGAGTTATTGAGGGTTTCAGCCTTCTATTGGAGCGTGGCATTCTTCAGCTGGAGAGTTTAGCATTCAGATCTGCTTGTATTGATCTTCATTTCTCATTCATCCTTTGGAGGCATCTTTTGTATTAGCGGGAGCATTTTGTAGCAACTCTTATCTATTGTCTATCTTCTTGTCCATCTGTTGAGCATTCCAGATCGGCATCTTCATTGTAGCAGGTTTCTCTATTTTATGAGTAAAGAAGAATTGCGATGTTTTGGCTTGTCTATCTTATTGCATATGGTTGAGGTATGTTCCATGGTTATCTCTTTCTGTTATTTGCTGCATACACACATATAAACACATCTAAAACGTAGATCAACAAAGTGTTTGATGAAATACCTCACTCAGAAAAAGTTTTAAAAAGACACCAAAACAGTGATGATCCTTGCATAATGGCTTAGGATCATTACAGTCAAGAAGACAGGCCTATCGCATACTTCAGCGAGAAGCTGAACGAAGCGAAAACTCCACTTATGATAAGGAGTTTTATGCCATCAAACAGGCATTAAAGAAATGGAGGCATTACTTAATCCCGAAAGAATTTGTTTTGTACGGTGACAATCATGCACTGCAGTTTGTGACTCAACAGGAAAAGTTGAATCAAAAACATGTTAAATGGGTTGAGTATATGCAAAATTTCACTTTTGTGATTAAACATATTTCTGGTACTGCTAACAAAGTTGTTGATGCTTTGAGCAGGAAGTGTTTGTTGTTGCAGGAGTTCAAAGTCAAAACATTGGGTTTTGATGATCTCAGGGACATGTACGCAGGAGATCAGGATTTTGGAGAGGCATATGAAGTAGCTGAGAATCCAGTTCTCAGAGACAGAAGCCCATGGATAGAATACATGATCCAAGAAGGATTGTTGTTTAAGGGCAATCAGCTGTGTATTCTGAAATGCTCCATGAGGGAGAACTTGCTGAAGGAGAAACATAGTGGAGGATTGGCAAGACATTTTGGGCATGAAAAGATGTTTTCAAAGCTGAATGAGTCATACTTTTGGCCGAGAATGCGAGCAGATGTCAAGAGATTCGTTGACAGATGCAGAATTTTTCATCATTTGAAGGGAAGAAGGAAAAATGCGGGATTTTATCAGCCATTTCCCATACCAAAGAGGCCGTGGGATGAAATTAACATGGATTTCATATTGGGGTTGCCAAGAACAAAAAGAGGATTTGATTCAATCTTTGTGGTGGTGTATAGATTTTCTAAGATGGCACACTTCATTCCATGTCAGAAAACTAGTGACGCGACTCACATCGCGAACCCGTTTTTCAAAGAAGTCATTCGACTTCACGGCTTGCCAAGGAGCATAGTTTCGGATCGAGATACGAAGTTCATAGGGCATTTCTGGAGGACCTTATGGAAGAAGCTGGGAACTAACTTGTTGTTTAGTTCAGCATATCATCCTCAAACGGATGGACAAACAGAAGTAATGAACAGAAGTCTAGGAGATTTGCTGAGAAGCTTGGTGAAAGAACACCATAGCCAGTGGGACCATATATTGCCGCAAGCAAAATTTGCGTACAACAACTCAGTGAATTGAAGCACAGGCCGAAGTCCATTTCAGGTTTTTTATGGTATGTAGCCGAGAGGAGTTTCTGAACTAAGGTATTTAGAACAGACTGCTACTAGGAGCGCTAGTGTAGAAGAATTTGCAGAGGCGATGAAGGAACTTCACAGCCAGGTGAAGCAGGGACTGCTGAAATCAAGCCAAGAATATAAATGTAGAGTCGATCAGCATAGAAGACAACTTCAATTTGAGGTTGGTGATCTGGTTTTGGCACATTTGAGGAAAGAAAGGTTCCCGAGAGGAATGTATAATAAGTTGAAGATGAAGAAAATCGGGCCATGCAAGGTCTTGAAGAAAATTGGAGAAAATGCTTATGAGATTGAATTACCCGATGGGATCGGAATTTCTCCGATATTCAATATCTCGGATTTGTACCCATACAGGGCTGGAGAAGCATAGATTTGAGATGAGTAGCCAGTGATACATTTGCTTCAATACATTTTCTTGCATATCAACATCAATACACCATTCCTTCACCATACATCAATGCTTTTATATGTTGTGTATATGATTTCATGTTTGAATTGAAGTCCGAGAGGGTGAAGGAATGAGTTTCAATTGTTTCTCTATTTGAGCCAGAGGATTCCTCCAAGGAGTGCAGTTGAAGTGTCCACAAGGAGTGCATTGACAGAGGGTTCAGATAGAGATAGCCTTTGTTCTCATTCATCCCAAAGGTGCAGTTGGGCACAGGAGCCGTGCAAGGAGTGCGCAGGCCAAGTAAAGTTTAGGGTTGCGAACCTGAGTGAATCGTTGAGAGACTGTTGCTGCAGGCATGCGCAGAGTCGAAGACTTCAACACTTAGATGTGGTTTAAGGTGTTGCCGCAAGGAGTGCGTGCACGAGGTTTTCTAAAGGACTTGAAAGTCGTGGAAAAGCTCAGGAGGGATAGGCCTTCAAAATTCGTTGAAGGACAGCACAGAGAAAGTTGTGCCTTGAAGGTTGGCAAGAAGCGTCGTAAGTTTATGCGCAGGAGGATAAGTGTCGGAGGAGGAACACTTAGTTATTTTGCAGGAACCACTAGGGAAGAGTGGATGGTCGGTATTCTCCGAAGAGAATTCGCGACATCCTGTGGTCCGTCAGATCTCACAAAGGTGCAGGGAGATATGGCGTCATATTCTCTATAGGTTTGAAGCTTAGGAGGGGCAGAGTCATTGATCAGGGCCACAAGGACCATTGGATCTACACGTATATCGTGTATCGGAGTTTCGTAGATCGAAACTCCAAATTATTGCAACAGGAATTGCGATATCGCGATACGCGATATCCCGACAGTCGAAGGACAGTGTGTGGGCCACAGCGGAGTCGGTGAGTGGAGGACAGGTGGCACAAGCTATCAGGGTTTCGTGGTGAGAAGTCCCGATGCAATAGCATCAGGATTCGTGAAATTGCGAACCCCGAATTCCCGATAGAGGTGACAGGACATTGAAAGGTCAACTCGCACGTGTGTCAGATAATTGGCATATCGGGAGTCAGGAGTCAGTAAAATGAAGTGTTCGAAATCACGAGTAGCGAAATCGCGATAGGAGAAGTCCCGACAGAGTAAGAGAAGGAGTCAGCGTTGACTTATATCGGTGTTCGGGGATTCGAGGGTGCAGTGCTCGACCATTGACCCCACGATACCACGAAGTCCGATCTCCCGATTGTGACAAGGGGATCGCGCGAGAGTTCTGTGGGTGCAGATTCCCGATAGGGAAATAGAAGAACCTTTGAGTTCTTCGGGCCGAGGGAGAAGAGAAGATCCTATGAAGCGGGCGTGCCTGCAGGTGCGTGTTGCGTCAGTCCCTCAAAGCAAGGTGCAAAAATCAAACAAAAATGGAAAAAAATAAAAACTAAGAAGGTTTTCTAGTGAAGTTTAACAGTCAGAGAGTCAAGTTGGATATCCCAGTGACTCAAAAAACATAATCTAATCAATCAAAGAAAGAAAGAAAGGAAAACTAGGAAAACATTATGTTCCCTAGTATGGTTGCCAATTTTTTTGTCGGGCTAATCGTTAAGTGCGGACACGAATCTATCCCCCTACATCCACCTAGATCTAGAACAAAACAAGACATAACATGAAGAGAGACATACCTTTAAGTGTCACTTCCTTATGTCTGTGTTGTTCATGTTTCACTCCATTCCTCTTGTGATATTGATTCTGCAGTGAGACACAAACCAACCAAAGTGAAAGAAGAGAGAGTATATTCAATGACAACCTATGCATATGATCAAGGAATTAGATCCAGTGGATTCGCCAATTTTTTTTTCGGGCTAATCATTAAGTGCATACACAAATCGATCCCCCTAGATCCACCTAGATCTAGAACAAAATAAGACAGAACATGACGCTTTCCCTAGGCTCTAATCATCGAATTTACTACCAAACAAAAGACGAGAGACATACCTTTAAGTGTCACTTCCTTATGTATGTGTTGTTCATGTTTCACTCCAGTGTTCTTGTGATATTGATCCTGCAGTGAGACACAAACCAACCAAAGTGAAAGCAGAGAGAGTATATTCAATGAAAACTTATGCATATGATCAAGGAATTATGCAATAAAATAAGATAATTCTATGGGAAAGAAAAATGCCACTGTATCAAATTAATAATGGGAAGATAGATTTCAACCAGATTCCTTTATGTCGTAAGGTTCCTTCCAACAGTTCCTTGCTTCCCACACACTTCTTTCTCCAAGGATTATGAGACCATGGATCTGATAGCTGCTCAGAATCTATCTTAACAAAGCAAAGCTCAAATCCAATCTAACCAAGCTAACAATCTCAAGCCAAATTCAACTAACTTTTTCCATGAGAGCTCCTCTCCTTTTATAAATTGAAGAGGATAAAGGAGGTTAGGATGATCCCACTAAATCATGAAAGAGAGTAAGGTCCAAACCGTTCGGAGGCCACCTCACCATAGAAGCTTCTCCTTCTAGAAGCATCGATAAGATGCTCATTTTTCCCATGTACTGGAGGTCGTCGCACCCTAGCTATAGTGCATCCTGTAGAAACTCCGCATCCTATCTCTAGAGAAACCTACGGAAATAAGGCATTTCCGCACCCTGTGTATATAGCAACCTACAAAAATGCTCCAAAATAGGGTTTTTACAAAGGAAAATACAACTTCTTCTCTCAGGGAAAGTTATTCTCCCTTATTTCTTTGCAAGGTCTTCTTCTGTTTCATCTTCTTTGCTGAGTGAAATCTCTCAAGCTAGTAACCCAGTTAATAAGAAGAAGAAAAAAAGGAAGAATAAAAATAAGAAACATAATCAAGGGTCTAAAATTCCAACCACTGTCGGATGTGTTGGAAAGAAACCAGTCACTGTTGAACGTGCTAGGAGTGTTGATGATGCCAAGAACACCCAAACAACCCGTAAGCCCAAGTACCCCTGCAGGCTTTGCAAGGGTAGTCATATTCTTAAGGATTTCCTTGGTATATCCAAGGTTATAGAAGCATTTTCTACACACCCTCTCCAACCCATGTCGTCAGCCTCTGAAAAACATGTTGATGACTTCCCGTCAACTAGTCACGATATAGTTGGGAAGAAGAAAAGTAGAGCCAACTTCCTGTGTATGTTATGAAAAGGGAATCATCTAACTCATCTTTTCCCTCATATGGAAGAAGCCTCAAAATTCCTGGAAGACATGACTATTTCACAGCCTCAACTTCCAGCTGCTTATCGCAAGCTTACTCTCGACCCACCTGTAGTTGATGGAATGATCAATGTGGTCCCTTCGTCGGTCAGTCTGGTTGATCATGTAGTCAATCTGGTCATGTCCTTAGTTGAACCAGTTGACAAAGTGGTTGATCTAATCCCATCCTCTATCAATCCCACTCTCTCACTAGAGAGTGAAACCCAAGTGGTCGATCTGATTTCCTCCTCGGTCGATCCCACTCTCCCGTTAGAGAGTGAAACCAAAGCGGTCGATCCGTTTTCACTTGTCGACCCCATTCTCCCCTTAGAGAATGAAACCCAAGTGGTCGATTTGACGTCATTATCAATCGATCCTACTCTCCCGATAGAGAGTAACCCCGATACAGCCCATGTTTTTCTCATTGATACAGACTCTACAATGTCGGGGAGTATTCCTCTTTCTCCCACGGAAACCCCTCCAAGTAATGAGGCCATCCATTTTAATTGGGGTGTGTTAACTGGACCTCGTCTTCCCTCTCACATTCCTTTCTAGATTACAGTACAGTTTTGTGGTCAGGACGTTCCTTAGACGCTGATAGATGAAGGTGCGTCTGTTACTATTTTGTCCTCTCTTGCTTGGCAAGCTTTGGGTTTTCCTCAGCTTGTGCCAGTTATGCAGAATCTGTTAGCTTTCAACAGAAGAACCAGTCAACCTTTAGGGACCGTTCCTCAGTTTCCTGTAACTTTGGGAGGGAAAACTGTCTTTATTGATGTCATGGTAGTCCAAGACCCCTTGGATTTCGCTTTACTCCTTGGGCGGGATTATGTCTATTCCATGAAAGATATTGTGTCCACTATTTTTCGTGTGATATTTTTCCCTCACGATGGAATAATTGTGACTATTGATCAACGTTCTTTCATCGTTCCTGATTGGATTACCTCCCCTAGTGGTTCTTATATGCAGACGGTCTCACCCTTGCCATAGGTAAATTATGTAGCGTTGTATCCCATGCCTTCCACTTCCGATGACAATGACTTGGATCCGATAGTTGACATGGTGACCTCTTCGGTAGGGCTATTGGAGCCTGACCTCCTTACCCCTCTCGCGACCCTTGACATGTGTTCCTTCTAGAGTGTGTTTCTTCCATCAAATGAAGATCTCTTGGAGGCCATGACCGAGTTTTGTCCCTTGACATGGTGTCCTTCCAGAGAATTGTATTCTTGGAATCCATGATCAAGAAGAGCCTCGAGCATGATTTTATGATTTCAAGCTCGTTAAAAAATGAAACTAGCTATGAGCATGGTTTTTTGATTTCAAGCTCGTTAAAAAATGAAACCATCTTTGAGCACAATTTTTTGATTTCAAGCTCTTTAAAAAATGAAACCAATTGCGAGGATAGTTTTTGCATCTCTGTGGAAACCTCGTTAAAAAATGAAATAGGGGTTATGAGAATAGTTCATGTTTCTGTGTCAATCTCGTTAAAAAATGAAACAAAGGTCTAGGAATTGAACCTGGATTCTCGAGCATAGTTATTCTCCTGTGTCAAGCTCGTTAAAAAATGAAACAACTTCCCCCTCTCTATTTGATTCAAGTCCTTTGTCTAGTATTTGAAGCTTCCTTTCATTCATCTTTGTTGTTGGATGAAATGAAGCTTGGGGGGCAATGCTTACAGCCTTTGGACTTCATGTTGAAGTTGAGCCAGTAGCTTCTTAAGCTGGGGGCTAAGTACCAACCATGCATTGGGAAGTCACAAGCATAGTTTTATATGGTTCAAGCTTGTGTAAAAATGAAACCATCTACCTCAAGCATAGTTTCCTCTGGTTCAAGCGTATGTAAAAATGAAACCAGGCCCAAGCATAGTTTTGTTTTGTTTTAAAGCTTGCGTAAAAATGAAAAAAATCACGAGCTTAGTCTTTGTTCTTTCTCATGCTTGTAAATAAATGATAATTTAACTGAGTATACTTTTATCACTTTTTCAGACTCATAAAGATTACACAAAAAAGGAACCACCTAGAGTCACCTTTAATCTTGTTTCAGACTCTCTAAACATGAAAATATTGTTGAGCGACCTTGTTATTTTCATGCTCGTAAAAGTATTTGAAGAAAACATTCGATGGGTGATAGTTTATCATTTTTTCAGTCTCATCAAATTACTTTACGAAAAAGGAACTGAGTTCTCTTTAATGTGTTTTTCAAACTCTATAAACATGAAAAACTATATAGTTTTCTATCTTTTGACTCATTAAACAAACATCGAAAGGCCCATATGGGACCGAACCATTCCTTCCTAGGGTTTGTTAAACATACTCTGAGGTAATTATCTAAAGGATGAGCTTACATTTAAAGCATATGTTATCCTCCTCAATCTTGTGTAAAAATAAAGAGGTACTCACCAGTAATGGTGGGGGGGAAATTGGGAAAGAAATGTGTTTGAACCTGTATTTTATGGAAGAGTCATCTTCGAACATGACACCCTTTCACTCGCTTTGTGTCTAGGTTGGAAAATTTACTTGTCTCTTGATCCTACTCCTTTATAAGATTACAAATTGGACTGTGATCCCTATTGTTGAGTCAATTTTTCCAAGACATTTGTCGTGTCGTCAATATGTTCAAAAACCAAGTTCAACTTCGAAATCATTTTATTTCCTCGACCATTTATGCAGTCCTTAAAGCCTTCTAGTGCGTCATACATCCCTGATTCAGTCTTGAATCATTTGTTACTCTGATCTACATCAAACCTTGTTACATGTTTCATGTCATTGATGTGGGATACATTAAGGCCCTCCTATGACGAGTCTTTTCCTGTCGACTTCAACTCATTATCCAGGAATTAGAATTAGAAACTAATTGGTACCTTGGAACTTGCATGCCTCAATGGAAGGTTTCCTTGCTTTCAATAGTGGGTTTTCATTATTGACCCCTGATCGGGAGATCCTGCCGAGTGTTCGACTTCAGCTCAGTAATTCACACCCGTTGGATTGTACTAGTGTACCTTGGGAGTCATTGACATTAATGGTGATTTACCTCGCACTTGTTAATGGTATACACTAATGAACAATAATCAGGTGATTTCTGTCATGTTTAACTTCAGCACATGTATTAGCATGGCTAGATTCATACTATAGAGTGGTGGAGATGCAGACCCTAGATCTTTCTCATAGATTCAGATTGTGTTGGAGTATATTCAGTGTACTATTACATATATCCATAGTGTATGTCTAGTGGTTATGTTCAAATTTGAGTGTTTAACACATAGATCCACAGTGTATTTTTGGTGGCTATGTTCAGATTTGATTCATATTGGCATGGATCCACGGTGTATGTTTGGTGGCCATGGCCTATCTTACTTGACATGGATCTTTGCATGTCGACATTTATTCTTTGATTCATTTGTGTTCTGAGTATGGGAATTCCTATCTCAGTGATGATATATTATTGTACTGTATTTCCTTGTTTGTTGGCAGGTTTCTAACCGACTGTTCCTTGTTCCCTACACACACTCGACAAAGTATATCATCTATCACTCTATTCTAACTTCATATTTTGGGGGTCTCTATGTTACACATTATTTTCGTCAACCTTATTACCATTAATGATGTAAAGCTATCATTTGTCTTTAGAAGGATCAATAGCCTGAATTCCTGAAGAAAGAAGGGAGAAGAACTTTCCCTGAGAGAAGAAGTTGTATTTTTCTTTCTAAAAACCCTATTTTGAAGGATTTCCGCAGGTTTCTATATACATAGGGTGCGGAAATGCATGATTTTCGAAGGTTTCTTTATAACTAGGGTGCGTATTTCCCGCAAGCTGCACTATAGCTAGGGTGCGGCAACCTCCTATACGTGGGAAAAATGAGCATCTCCTCGATGCTTCTAGAAGGATAAGTTTCTATGGTGAGGTGGCCTCTGAATGGTTTGGATCTTACTCACTTTCATGATTTATTGGGATAATCCTAACCTCCTCACCTTATCCTCTTCAACTTATAAGAGGAGAGGATCTCTCATGGAGAAAGTTGAATTTGGCTTGAGATTGTTAGCTTGGTTAGATTGGCTTTGAGCTTTGCTTTGTCAAGATAGATTTTTAGTAGCTATCATATCCATGGTCTCAGAATCCTTGGAGCAAGAATTTTGTGGGAAGCAAGGAACTATTGGAAGGAACCTTACGACATCAAGGAATTCGGTTGTAATCTCTCTTCCCATTATTAATATGATATAGTGGCATGCTTCTTTCCCATAGAATTATCTTATTTTATTGCATACTTCCTTGATCATATGCATAGGTTATCATTGAATATACTCTCTCTGCTTTCACTTTGGTTGGTTTGTGTCTCACTATAGGATCAATATCACAAGAGCACTGGAGCGAAACAGGAACAACACAGACATAAGGAAGTGACACTTAAAGGTATGTCTCTCATATTTTGTTTGGTAGTAAATTTGATGATTAGAGCCTAAGGAAAGCATCATGTTCTGTCTTGTTTTGTTCTAGATCTAGGTGGATCTAGGGAGATCGATTCATATCTGCACTTAAGGATTAGCCCAACAACAACAAGGAATCCAACATTGCTGAAATATACATGCGAGAAATTGCTAAGATGCATGGTGTACCTAAGACAATTGTGTCTGACAGAGATCCTAAGTTCACATCAAATTTTTGGAAAGGGCTATTCAAAGGATTTGGGACAAATCTAAACTTTATCATAGGATATCACCCTGAGTCGGATGGGAAAACAAAGAGAGTAAATCAAGTGATTGAAGATATGGTCAAGATATATGTGATGGATAAACCATCAAAATGAGAATACTACCAACACTTGGTAGATATTTCTTACAATAATGGGTATCGATCATCTTTAAAATTGATACCATTTGTGATACTTTATGGTAGAAAGTGAAAAAAAATAGTGAGTTTGACAACCTAGTAGACAGAGTCGTGGTTGGACCAGATCTGCTCCAGGAAACGGAGGAGAAGGTGGTGAAGATAAAGAATAATTTAAAGGCTACCCAAGACATGCATAAAACCTGTGCAAATAAAGGCATAACCCACAGGGAGTTTAAAGTGAGTGACCATGTTTTATTGAATATAACAATAAGATGTAGTTCCTTGAAGTTGGGAAATTGTTCTAAGCTGGTAGCGCAGTATTGTGGGCCATTTGAAGTCCTAGAGAGGATTGGCCCCATCACATATATGCTTGCACTGCATGCATCCTTTTGTATTCAAAATGTTTTCCCTGTATCATTGCATAAAAAGTATGTACCTGATACTAATCATATTATTGATTGGAATGTGATTCAGGTTGAGCCAGAAGGTGATTATCAAGTGCGACATGTTTTCATATTGGATTGTAAAATCAAACATCCCTAGAATCAATCCATGGGGATATTAAATGTCCAATGGACCTGGTACAGTCCTGAGGATGCTATACAGGAAGAGTATTCGCATATTTTTGAAGACCCTTGAAAAATTTGTATGCATGTCATGTGTATATAATGTACTGAGGACAATGCATAAATAATGGGGAGGGAAATGTAATGTCCCTAATCCAAACCCCATTTTTAATTGTACATATAGGATGGTGATTCATTGGTACTAATTGTAAATGTAAATGTACATATAAGTTGGTGATTCATTGGCACCAAGTTTTGGTTTTGTGCGCACAGGAGTAGTGCGCGAAGATTGATATCAAGGAAAGGGTGTGCATATTCCATAGTCGTGTGCACACCTGGGTAAGTGTGCATGGTTTGCACATTAAAGAAAGGGTGCACACATTTCACAGTATCGTACACACATAAGTAAGTGCACGAGGATAACCTTGAAGTGTGCATCGAATTGAGTTATATATATGTGTGTGTGTGTGTGTGTGTGTGTGTGTGTGTGTGTGTGTGTGTGTGTGTGTGTGTGTGTGTGGGGCCAGAGAGATTATGTGGTTATGGGGTTGGTGAGCCAAGATGTAAATAGGCCAGTGTGCCTATCCTTATAAAATTTAATCACACTCAAGTTATTAATAATATCACATCGTTACGCGTAGACATAACATAAGAAAATAGATGAGGGGATAAACTCCATCAAAAAAGGGAAAAGTGGGGGCCAATCCAAGGGGGCTTAAGCCCAAGAGAATATTTTATTGATATTTTTGAAAAGTGTAACTTACATATAATTATTTATCCTAAGTTCCCAAGGGTTGAGAACAAGTCACCAAGTGGATAAAGTTAATTCTAAAGGTGACAAGTGTCCATTTTAAGGCATGAGATATATATTGCTAGCCTCAATGTACTTTGGGGGGATCATCCTTTTTTCATTTTGGGGGATCGTTCAGACTGACACTCCTCCAGAAGATCGAGAGATGATTGCCATTGTATAACCCTATTCTTGAGAAAAGCATGTTTTGTAGTCAAAGAGGAGAGTTGTGAGGCCCGTGTGCATTCTCTCCAGGTGAGAGATTTGTTTTCAAAGAAGCAAGATGTGTTGGACAGTTGACTTAGGTTGATGGATAGTTGGTTTGGGTTGTTGGTTTTCATTGATGTCAACCCTTGAAGAGTGATATTTTAGATTGACGTCAACCCTTAGAGATTGATGTCAACCCTTGGAGAAGTTCGGTAGTGAATTTTGGTAGCACAAAAGTATGGGTAAGGGACTCGAGTTTGTTTGAGGTTTAAAGGCATGAAGATCAATGAATATGTAGGTAAGACTATTCTAGATGGATAGTAAATGTCATGTCATTTCCGGTGATATGTGGAGCGTCACATAACTTCACACAGTTAGAGATTCATGACCTTGTGAAGTTGTAGAACTCTCATGAGTTATCTAGATGCCCCTAGAAGGTCAAAGAAGTCAAATTATTCTAGAAAATCCTAGAAGAAGTTGATTGGTTAAAGTGGGTGAAACTAGGAGCTAATCATGGGTTAAGTTGTTGCAATAAGAAAATAAATAAAAATAAATTAGTTGCAACTAGAAGTGGAGAGTTTACTATTTGTGGATAAAGTGGTTGTAAGTGGACAAGTGGTTAGAAGTGGGTTATCCCTAAAAGAAGGAAGTTGGGTAAAGTTAGTTAGAAGGTAACCCCTTGAGGAAGCTACTTGGAGAGTATAAATAAGAGATCAATGGTCTCCCATTAGAATGAAATGAGCACATTAAATATCTATTATTTGTGAAAATTTTATTACATGTACTCATTTGATACATCTGAAGTTACGCAAGTTTGAGGTAGAAAATGAGAGTTGACGGTGAAAGTTTCGGAAGTGCAAAAATACTAAAAAAAACCCTAGTTTTTGAGGTGTACATGAGTTGCAATAGAATAAGGTGCCTACATAGGTGGGATGAAGCATAACAGGGCGCATGAATATGCATGTTGAATAAGAAGAGGGCGCATACAGTTGGAAAATCCATGAAAGATTGAGGAGATGAAGATGCCAAGTCTCTAGAGTATGAAAGCAAGCTCTCATGAAGGTCTACAGTGATCAGGTACAAAATATCTATCTACTGGTTCAAAAGGTGTGTCTCATTTTTGTGTGTAGTTGGATATTGTTGTATACATGAGATATGGTTATGGAGGTTTGAGGATTTTCTCTAGAGAGGCTATTGGTTGTATGGAACCTACAGTATAAGCCAGATCAACAAAAATACAGTGCTGATATATTTGATATTTATCATTCGTACATATTGTTAGTGTTGAGGCATCTCTTGTTTTGAGGTACATGGTTGAGGGATTTTGTTTGTGAAGTGGTTGTGAATTTGTTTGTGTAGCATGAGGTTGAAAATCAATGAAGGGTTTGATGTATATTCCATGTGAGCGTTTATTACACATGATTATGATTGTATGCACATGTATTGCACATGACTAGAGAGACATAGATGCACATTGTTTGAATAATATTCTTGTGATATTGAGTATGAGATCTATGTTATTAGATTTGATATATTGAGGGGTGTTCTTGGTACATGTTTAGAGGCACTTGATATTAGTGTTGGTGACACATGATTGGTACATGTTTGGTGCATGGTTAGAGGCACTTTCTAGTAGTATTATTGACACATGGTGTATGGATGATGTGACATAGATATCTTGATATGTTATTAAAAGAACATCTTGGTCTTGGTGATGGTTATGAGGTATTGTGATGTGCATAGTTGATGCACTTGTGATGGTACAGGTTGTGTGAGTGATTGATGTACATGGTTGATAGTACAAGTTTATTGGTACAGGTTGGGACAGGTTTTTAGGTTGATGTGACATGGGCAATAAAGAGTCTAAGTTTCAGAAAGGTGAAAAAACTAGCTTTATGAAGGTGTACGCAGGCTGCAGTATAGATAGGTCGCGTACATATGCAGGCTGCCGTATAGACAGGTCGCGTACATACGTGAGTTGCAGCATAGACATGGCACATACATGTTAGGTTTTGTTCGTATAGGATGATTATAAGTACAGGTTGATCACCTGATATTGGTACATGTTGGTTACAAGTTGTTAGCACAGATTGGTACAGGTTTAAAGTGGTATATCTTACAGTGACAGTGTAGCAGTGGTTTCATCATATATTTGGCACTTATATTTCAGGGCCGCAGGACAGGGTAAGGAAAGGGGGTTGTATCCTTCTTCCAGTTTGTGCTGGAGAATCAGGGATTTGGAGCTTCCTTCAAGTTGGAGCCTAAGAACTAGGTGGTTGTAGCCAACTTTTGATTGTATCCGAAGAACGTAGGGGGTTGTAGCCTCCTTCTGGTTGTATCCATAGAATTGAGTCGTTAGAGCTTCCCTCATGTTGTAGCCTGAGAAACTAGGGGGTTGGAGCCTCCTTCCAGTTGGATCTTGAGAATTGGAAGTTGGTTCTTCCTTGAATGCAATTGTTAAAGACATATAAGAAAAACATTCCATGGTTTTATCCCGCATTGGGTTTCCATGTAAAATATTGGTGTATTGTGCATCAATGTGTGGAAGTGTCTATTATTGTTTATTATGCATTGATGGATGTTAATGTCTTATGATGAAATAACATATTAATGATGAACATATGTACATGGTTGAATAATTTAAAGGAATATGCATTGTTGTTTAAAGAATTTAAAAGTGGTATAATTTCTCATTATTGATTCACCCCCCCTATGAGTAATCCAACAATTGGTATTAGAGAAGGCTCCTTCAAGAGACAGTTTAACCCCTGGAAGGATATCATGGAATAATTGAGAATGGAGTACCGTCATTTGATGGTTAGTATGGTCTAAATTATGAGATGTGGAGAATAAGGACGAGAACCGTTTTAGAGGCATAGGGATATTATATTTGGTATTCAGTTGTGATAGGATATAATGATACAAAGAAAGAAAAGACTACAACCAATAAGGAATTCAATACGAATAAAAAATTTGCAATGGACTTCATTTTGGAAGGACTATATGATTCAGTTAAGGACAAAGTGGGTAAATGTTCATTAGCTAAAGAACTTTGGGATAAGTTACATGATATCTATTCTTCACCCATCACAAAGCCAGAGAATGCCAAAGAAGATGCAGGTACATAACATGAAGAAATATGTTCATCATGTCAGACAGATTTAGAAGAAGAAGAGTACGTAATCAATCAAAGTATGTTTTTTTTTCTTTAATTGTGAAACACATGGACATCTTGAAATTGAATGCCCTGAGAGTAATGAGAAAGAAAAACCAAATGAAATAGAAGCAGAATTAATTAGTACTTTAGATCAACTAAAGAAGGAAAGAGAATAAAACATATCACTATTGATGAAGCAAAAGGAATGTGATCAAATATTTGAAGAATCCCAGTAAAAAACATCGAAGAAAATATTGAAGGTAAAAAACAGTGTTTGGATGCCAACATAGAAACACAAAAGGAAGAAGCAAAAAATAGATAAAAGATACTGACAGGTCATCTTAAAGAAAGAACTAACGATATAAACTAGCTTGAGGCAGAGCTTGGTCAAGAGGAGAAAATAATTAAAGAAGAAATAATCACATTAAATATTCAAATTGAAGAAGTGAAAAGAACCGAATAATTCATGAAGTCTCAGATGATGAAGAAAGAAGAAATATTGAAGATCTTGAAGAATAAGTGGTCACACTAAGATTCAAAGCCATTAATCTCATCTAGAATATTGTATAGACAGAAGCATCCACATCATTAGTTGAAATACCAGAAAGAAAGAATGAAGAGAAGCCAAAAACTTATGCAGAAGTAATCAAAGGTTCAATGAAGAAGGAAGAATGCAAGACCCTAAAGAAGAAAATTCCAGAAGTGCAGAAGACTCAAGAAGAAGACTACAAAAGAAGACCCTCCATATTCAAGCCACACAAAATCCTCAATCATGATCATGACAAGTCAAGGTAGGAATTCATAAGGACTACATCACAGAGAATATCATCCACTCCCAGGTATGTAAATTTCTTGTATGTTAATTTTTTTTATTGTACTAACTTTGGACATAAGGTTGCATATTGTAGGTCATATGGAAGAAATACACAAGAAAGAAATTCTTATGTGGCCCCGCACAAAATTGAATATTAAAAATTCCATAACTTTGGACACATATCTCATGATTGTAGAAGCATGATCGATACTTCCATGAAAGAGAACATTGATATCTGATATAAGAAAGTATGGAAAAGAAAACAAGAAGAACATGTGAATAAAGACTAGGTCCCATAGATCGCAGGATTATCATTAGTACGAGATGAAGATGAATCTACATGGAAAAAGGAAATTGTCAGATACAGAAAGGTTTGGAGAAGAAATAAAAAACCAGAAGAGTAGAGAAAGAAATAATAGGTCCTAGAAATCACACTCTCAAGATACATAGTAATGAAAGATCATGAGAAATCTACATGTAGAAAGGAAGATGTCAGAATCCAGAAAGAGAATAAGAAGAAATAAGTCAGATTTTAGAGAGATGATGAGGATGATGACTACATCATAAATGTATTTTTCTGAGCCATATGGCTTGGAGACTCCCAAGTAATATGAATATTAGATAGGGGGAGTCAGTGCAGTAGATGCTATAGATTAGAGAACCATCTTTTGAGTAGCTTGCAAAGTTTGAGTAGACAGTTTCAAAGAAGTCATTTAGATGAAGTATAGTATGACAGATTGATCGATTGCAACAATGAACATTTCATGACAGTACAATAGCAGATGGGTTAGCATTGTGGACAGTCGTATAGCAGAGTCATAGAGAGTATGGAAAGAGATGAATTCTTAAGAACACTTAGCAGGTTTGAAAAGATATATGTCAATGGATGAGGACATGAGTTCAAGATAGATTGGTTCGGAGACTAGCTCAGAGCATGGATTCAAAGAGTGGTTTAGATAATGTTGGATGATTACTTTATTATTTAAACTCTTGAATTCTTTATTTATTTATTTTGAATGTTTTTCATATATGTCAGTTGATTACACAAGGAAGCATCAATGGACAAAAACTCCAATAGGTTGAGGTACAGGTTGATGCTTATATGATGCATGGACATGTCCAAGGATCATCATACGAATAACAGATCATGGTATTATTGATGCAATATTGTTGAGAAGTTGATCAATGTTCTGGTAGAGCAGCAACATCTACAACATAAGCACATTGCAATGGTAGCATATTGTTAAAGTCATTAGATAACATCTTGCAGAGAATATAGGGGAGACATACCCACAAGGGGATTTATTTTCTTAACCGTGATTGGTTAGAGAAGGTACAGTGTCAAAACAACAAGGGAAGTTAATCCTTTGTCAAAGGGAGAGAGAAAGTAATCAGAGGCATGAAGATAGGGGAGCAGCCCCAAAGAAATATACCCTTTGCCATTGATGTCAAATGGGGAGAGATAGAAACATTGATGAGGAGAGATGACAATTTTTCCATGACTAAGTGTTGCCATCAATGTTGGTGTTGCCATCAATTCCAAAGGGGGAGATTGTTGGACAATCATCTTAGGTTGATGAGCAGTTGGTTTGGGTTGTTGGTTGTCATTGATGTCAACCCTTGGAGAGTGATATTTTATATTGATGTTAACCCTTAGAGATTGATGTCAAAGCTTGGAGAATTCTGGTAGTGAATTATGGTAGCACAATGGTATGGGTAAGGGACCCAAGTTTGTTTGAAGTTTAAAGGCATGAATATCAATTAATATGTAGGCAACACTATTCTATATGGATAGTACATGTCATGCCATTTTCGATGATATGTGGAACGTCACATAAATCTTCACGGTTAGAGATTTATGTCCTTGTGAAGTTGGATAACCCTCATGAGTTATCTAGAAGCCTCGAGAAGGTAAAAGAAGTCAAATTATTCTAGAAACTCCTAGAAGAAGTTCACTAGTCAAATTGGGTGAAACTAGGAGTTAATCATGGGTTAATTTGTTGCAATAAGAAAATAATTAAAAATAAATTAGTTGCAACTAGGAGTGGAGAGTTTACTATTTGTGGATAAAGTGGTTGTAAGTGGACAAGTGGTTAGAAGTGGGTTATCCCTAAAACAAGGAAGTTGGATAAAGCTAGTTAGAAGGTAACCCCTTGAGAAAGCTACTTGGAGAGTATAAATAAGAGAGCAAGGGTCTCCCATTAGAATGAAATGAACACATTGAATATCTATTATTTGTGAAAATTTTATTGCAGGTACTCATTTGATACATCTGAAGTTACGAAAGTTCGAGGTAGAAAAAGAGGGTTGACGATGAAAGTTTTGGAATGACAGAAATACTGGAAAACCCCTAGTTTTTGAGGTGTATGCAAGCTGCAGTGGAAGAAGGCACATACATATGCAGGATGAAGGAGAACATGGCATGTACATACACATGTTGAAGAAGTAGAGGGCGCGTACAGTTGGAAAATCCATGAAATATTGAGGAGATGAAGATGTCAGGTCTCTAGAGTCTGAAAGCAAGCTCCCATGAAGGTCTACAATGATCAAGTACAAAAGATATATCTACAGGTTCAAAAGGTATGTCGTATTTTTGTGTGTAATTGGATATTGTTGTCTACATGAGATATGGTATTGGAGGTTTGAGGATTTTCCCTAGAGAGGCTATTAGTTGTATGGCATGTACAGTATAATCCAAATCTACATAAATACAGTGTTGGTATATATGATATTTATCATTGGTACATCTTATTAGTGTTGAGGCATATCTTGTTTTGAGGTACATGGTTGAGGGATTTTGGCTGTGAAGTGGTTGTGAAGTTTCTTGTGTAGTGTGAGGTTGCATATCAATGAATGGTTTGATGTCTAGTCCATGTGAGGGTTTATTACACATGATTATGATTGTATGCACATGTATTGCACAGGACTAGAGAGACATAGATGCACATGGTTTGAATAATATTCTTGTGATATTGAGTATGAGATCTATGTTATCAGATCTAATCTATTGAGGGATATTATTGGTACATGTTTAGAGGAACTTTCTAGTAGTGTTGGTGACACATGATTGGTACATGTTTGGTGCATAGTTAGAGGTACTTGCTAGTAGTATTGTTGACCCATGGTATATGGATGATGTGATATAAATATCTTGATATATTATTAAAAACACATCTTGGTCTTGTTGATGGTTATGAGGTATTGTGATGTGCATAGTTGATGCACTTGTGATGGTACAAGTTGTGTGAGTGATTGATGTACATGGTTGATAGTACATGTTGATTGGTACAGGTTGGGACAAGTTGCAGGTTGATGTGATAGAAGAAACAAAGGGTTTGAGTTTTAGAAAGGTGAAACCCTAGCTTTCTGAAGGTGTACATAGGTTGTAGTATAGACAAGCCACGTACATACATAGGCTGCAGTATAGACAGGTCGCGTACATACGCGAGTTGTAGCATAGATAGGTTGTGTACCTGTTGGCTTTTGTTGGTATAAGATGATTACATGTACAAGTTGATCACAGACTATTGGTACAGGTTGTTGGCACAGATTGGTGCAAGTTTACAGTGGTATATCTTACACTGACAGTGTGGAAGTGGTTTCACCATCTATTTGGCACTTATATTTCAGGGCGGCAGGACGGGGCAAGGAAAGGGGGTTGTAGCCTGCCTCTGGTTGGTGTCGTAGAATCAAAGAATTGGAGCTTCCTTCGGGTTGGATCATGAGAACTAGGTGGTTGTAGCCACCTTCCGGTTGTATCCGGAGAACATAGGGGGTTCTAGCCTCCTTCTGGTTGTAGCGAGAGAATTGGGGAGTTGTAGCTTCCCTCATGTTGTAGCCTGAGAAACTAGGGGGTTGGAGCCTCCTTCCAATTGGAGCTAGAGAATTGGAAGTTGGTGCTTCCTTGAATGTAATTCTTAAAGACATATAAGAAAAACATTTCGTATTTTTCTCCTGCATTGGGTTTCCACGTAAAATACTGGTGTACTATGAATTGTGTGGATGTGTCTATTATTGTTTATTATGCACTTATGGATGTTAATGTTTTATGATGCAATAACATATTAGTGATGAAAAAGTGAACATGGTTGAATGATTTAAATGAATATACATTGTGGTTTAAATAATTAAAAAGTGGTATAATTTTTCATTATTAATGTACACCCCCCCCCCCCCTCAGTAATGCAACAAGTTTTCAGGCCTGTGAGAGTTATCTCCAGGTGAGAGTTTTGCTAGGAATGGTTCTCTGTTGAGTTGGGAATTAGTTACAGGGTTCAAAGACTTCATATCTGGCCTGTTGTTGAAGCCTTAGAAGGGAAGTGGGGCAGTCGAGGGACTATTGAGTAGAGAAGGGGCACACTTCTTGGGGTGAGACAGACATGTGAGGAATGAGAGATTCTAAGTTAGTTGTAGCAGTTGGCACCTTAGACTGAGCAATTCTACTAATTATCATACATTATATTGGCATTAAAAACCCTTTTTCCTTGGTGGAGTTTAAGCCCCAGCTTAGGGGTGACTTTTTGTTGAAAATTTATGAGCAACAGAGTTTATGGCTGGGAGAAACGTTTAAGTTCTGCACACAATTGGTGACTTTTCATAAAAAAAAGTGTCCTTTATGTGCTTGTCTCATTTACTGTGTGCTTAATTATCTATGTTTGATATGGGTTTAATTCTTGTATAATGTTTCATATATGTAATTGTTGTTATTCCGTATAATGTTGTTTGCACATGTAAGTGTGGTGTTGATATTTAGTATTTGTAGTTGTACATGTTAAGTATGACAGTTGTTATTATTTATTTCTGATATGTTAACCTTATATTAATGGTTATGAGTATCCAAGGCAAGGCTAGAATCGTCATATGCATAGGGAAATAATCTTTGCGCGCAAGAGGTTGGACTTGTTGTGTGCACAAGGAGAAAAGAAATGGCGCACAATGTTGGAATGGTTGCGCATAGTAGTAACCAAGTATTCAGAGTGGTTACACGTGCAATAATGTTTGTGTTCTCAACATGCTTGTGCATGTAGTTGTATTGTGTTGCTTCCATTGTTATAATATGTGTGAGAAGAGGAAATTTGTCTGGCACGACCAACTTGGGGTCATGCGCATTACTTCAAGTACTTATGTGCAGATCAATGTTATAGAGTAGAATCTGTGCAAAAGATTTTGAAGTAGCATCACTCAATAGTAAAATGAATACTTTACATTGTGGTATCAGATCTATACTTTGGCGAGTTTGACTTAACCAGACTCATCTAGGTGACTAGGTACGTTACAGATTGGGATTGGTATCAAAGCATGTTGTTGATTTTTGGTAACATGGGGGACCATTACAATGGATATGGGTGTGTGAAGCTCAAGAGCATACGGGGCTTGGTGCATTGTAGAAAGCTTAGGTTTCTTAGTGTTCATATGTGCTTTGAGTTAGAAAAACTACCAAGTATGGAGACATTGGCATCTTTGGAGGAGTTTTACGGATATGGATGTGTGAAGTTGAATAACATATAGGGCTTGGCGTGGTGTACAAAGATTAGGATGCTAAATGTTTATGGGTTCTCTGAGTTAGAAGAGCTTCCACGTATGGAAACATTTGAATATTTGGAGGAGTTTTATGGATCGTGTGAAGCTGAAGAGGATAGGGTGCTCAGCATAGTGTTCAAAGCTTAGGTTGTTAAGTGTTGGTGGGTGCTCTGAGTTAGAAGATCTTCAAGGTATGGAAACATTGGCATCTTTGGAAGAGTTTCACGAATATGGATGTGTGAAGATGAAGAGTGTACAGGACTTGGCGCAGTGTTCAAATCATAGGTTGCTAAGTGTTGGTGGGTGCTCTGACTTAGAAGAGTTGACAGGTATGAAACATTGGCATCTTTGGAGGAGTTTCACGGACATGGATGTGTGAAGTTGAAGAGCATATGGGGCTTGGTGCAGTGACTTGGAAATAATGGAGAAAGCTCCAGTTATAAGCACCAGTTATAAGCTTCAATTGTGAGAGTCTGTTGTAGGCGTCTTAAGAGTCAGTTCTTAGTTAAGAGTCTAGTTGTCTTTGGTTTGCATGTAACCGACTCGGGAGAGTCTTTTCCTATATAAAGATGTAATCCGTCTTCATTAAATAATACATAAGTGAGCATAGACTTACCGTGTTGTTTGCCTCATATATTTTATCTTGGTATCAGAGCAAGTTGGAGGTCCAGCTCTCTGAGGCGAGATCCAAGAACAAAATCTTGAATTTGTTTTTTGAGAGTGCCCCCCTATACAGTGGTAGAGAGCATCGACGCTCTCACACTCCTCAAATTCAATTTTTCGATCCTCGGCACTCCCATTGAATGCTTAAGAGAGAAATGTTGCACCGGCACCACCCTTCTACATGGACAAAGCACTACAACATTCCCTTTCCATTGACACCAAGCGCCAGCGCTGAACCTACAGAATTAGAGAAGCGTCGACGTCATTTATTTGGTAAAGCATGAGTTCTGGTAAAGAATGCGTGAGTAAAGCTTCGTGGAGTTTTGAAGAACGAGTTTATATAGTTTGCATGCGAATTGCATGAGCATTGGAGCATGAGCATGGTTATATCTTGAGTTTTTGGGTGGAGTTTGAATGCATGCGTGGAGCGCACGATTTGCATGAGGTTATTTGCATGCATTTGAATAAGCGTGAGGTATCAATTTCTTATTAAAAGAGGGAGTTATAAATTTGGTGGTTGCTACAAATTATTTATATTAAAGTGGAAAGTAAAGTGTGAAGTGTTATATGAGAAATCATGAGTGTGAGGTTTTATATGAGAGATATTATATGGGAGTTTGTATATAAGAATTTGTTTTATATATGAGCGTTATTTTTTTATATGTAAAGCTTTGAAGCATGAGAAAGGGGTTATTCTTATGCATATGAGGATGCATGTTTAAGATTTTATTATATTTATTTTAAAACAATTGAGAGCCAAGGTAGAGACGGATCGGTGGATTCGAAAGGCAGAGCGACGGACTGCTCAGCACTCGACAAAAAGTTGCATATCTTTGGTGATTCACTTGCAGAGATGGTGAATCCTCTAGTGGAGACATACCTCAACGAAACCAACAAGCTAGATGGCTCAAGTTTCATTAATTGGAAATTCAAGATCCAGACGCTCATGGAGGGCTATGGTGTCTGGAACATTGCGAAGGGAACTGAATTGAAACCTGATGCGGCTACAGGTGAGACAACAACACAGATCCAAGACTAGGAAAAGAGTGAAAACAAGGCAAAGGTATTGTTGTGCATGTCAGTTAAAGATAGCATAATTCTACATATTAGAGACACTACAACTTCTGCTGCTACATGGATAGCTCTTAAAGCATTGTATGAAACTAGCAACACAAATCGCATTTTGTTCCTGAAAACTAAATTGCTAGGCATTAAGATGGATGGAAATGAATCTGTTAGTTCATTTTTGGGTCACATTAAAGTGGTGAAAGACAAGTTAGTTAATATAGGGGAAATTGTTTCCAACACTGATCTAGTGACTATTACCTTAAATGGTATGCTAGAAGATTATCATATGTTCATAACAGGTCTTGCAGCAAGGGAGAAACCTCCTACATTTGAAGAACTGACAGGTATTTTTCTGCAAGAGGAAGAGAGGCGCAGGAATCTGAAGCCTCAGAGTAAATATTTGGCACTGTGGTCAAATAATAGATCTACAAGAGGGAGATCAGGAGTAAGAGGCAGAGGAGGCAGTTCATGGCAGAGAGGCGGTTCATGGCAGAGAGGCAATTCATCACAGAGAAGACAATCTCCAAATCAAGGTATGCAATCTGATAGGAATGAGTCAAAGAGTTGTTTTTATTGTGGTCAACCTAGACATATGCTTAAAGACTTTCATAAGAAGAAAAGTGATGAGGCTAGGAATAAACCTAAAACACATTCAGGTCATTATGCAGAAAAATCTTCAAATCAAGATCACAGATTATTTATTGCTAGTGATGATATTGATGAACCCCCGAATTTTGACTCACGGGATCTTAGGTTGTTTGTGTCTAATGCTTCTTTATCTGCTGAAACGGATGATTTTGATGCCTAGTTTGTGGATTCCGGAGCATCAGTACATATGACTTGTAATAAAAATTGGCCTGCTAATTTTAAAGAAACACAGAATGGTGCCAGCATATATCTTGGAGATGACCATGCTCATCAGATCAAGGGATATGGAGACATTCCTGTGACATTGTCAAATGGTACTGTTCGTCACATTTGCAATGTGGTGTATGTGCCAGGAATAAAGAAAAATTTGATCTCTATGTCCACCATTACAGATCAGAACTTGAAGGTTGAATTCTTCAAGAATTATTGCATAGTGAAGGATCTGCTGGACCACTTCCGAACTGTTGCAATAGGAGTCAGAGCAGGAGTTCTATACAAACTTGATGTTACCAGCAAAGCACATCATGCACTGACTTCTGCCACTATGCCAACAGAGATTCTTTGGCATCAAAGGTATGGACACATCAATCATCCTGATTTATTGTTATTACAGAAAAATAATATGGTTGAAG